>WWET01005040.1:71198-100941 GCA_011038615.1 Limnodynastes dumerilii
ATATATATATATATACTGCTTTATCCAAATCCACTTACCTTTCCACAACAGCTTTCAATATGTGTTTTAAGCCAATGCATATGTTACTTTATGTACAGTTATAATGCAAAGATTTTTAATTGTGCGTTTGTAATACCAGAAGCATTTATAATGTAGCACCTTTTATAATCTATAAATATTAATTCAAAATTAGTACTGGATAGTAGATCTTGGCTGTGTAAAGGACCTAACTTATTTAAAGGATGGATCCAAAATATTACCAAATAATTGTAATAAGCAACAATAATACTTGGTCTTGTGTATTGTTATATACATGTCTAATCATTTTGTTTTAGGAAAGGAAAAAGTTTGGGCCACTTGGATGGAACATTTGCTATGAGTTTACGGACAGTGACAGAGAGTGTGCACTGCTTAATTTGAACCTGTATTGTCAAGAGGGTAAAATACCATGGGATGCGCTTACCTACATTACAGGTATGTTGCCAGTGCAAACAAGTAATGCTCATAAAGAGAAAGTACCTAGGAGGATGTAACAGGCAAACTTCTGTCTCGCCAAGCTATGCATTGGCATTGCTTTATTTATTTGGCCTATTAACATTCCATATAAATAACTTACATTGCAACACACTACATGTATCCCATTGCAATATAGGTATATGTTGCTTACATGCAGAATGTTAGTAGTCTAAAGAGAATGGACTTGATCCAGACTAATGCCCGCCACCATAGGTACGGCGGGTGTATGCGTAAGATCGTCAATTTTGCCACTCTGCGCATGCGCCGGACAGATGTTGTCCGGCATAGTTAGGGAAACCAGTTCCTTAGGATCGGGTATCCCTAACTGTTCAGTAGGTACGACGAGGGGGCCGTTCCTCACCATAACTATGCTGTAGTTAGACAAGGAAGGCGTGGAGAGGTAAGCAAATGAGAGCGGGAGGGCGAGTTTGGGCCGCTACGCACCTGTATCCAGCGTAATTACACTCTGTTACGCAGGCTCAAGTTAGGGTAGCTTTCAGCCAGCGTAACAGTGTGTAATTACGCCGGCCACAGGGGGAGTGTCGGGAGGAGTGCATGCCGATACTGTGCATGCCGATACTAATGCACAGCGCATCGGTGTAGGTCTGGATCAGGCCCAATGTCACAATTTTACTTTTAGAATGGGTAGTATAGTAGTAAGCGTTCATTTCGATTTGGTCATAATATGGTAGTGAATTAATAGTGTCTACTGTAATATTGCATTTTGCTATTAATATACATATTTGACCAAAAGAGAATACTTTCTTAATGTTTTGGAATAGTTTTAATCACGTGTATTAAGATTAAGCATTTCTGTAAGTATTGGTGTTTCATTTTGAAAAATATTTCCATATTGCCATATAAGGCTCATATTTATGATCAGACTTTAATGTATTTAATATATCTCAGATCTGCACTATTAGCTTAGCCAAAATTATAATTTGATTAGGGTAAACTACTGTGAATATTGCATGCAGTAATATATTATATTTGTGTATTCTCGATGTATGTAAGAGATATTTTACTATACTGCTATTACCCCCCATTTCTACAAGGCCTTGTTCTGTAATTTTGAGGTGGCTATATTTAATAACAGATAAATGTCAAGTAACTATCATAAACACATTTGGCTATACCTACAACTTTTCTTTGTTGTTGTAAAAGTTGATGCATAATGCAAAAGGTTTAGATATCTTGGCACAGTTTTGTGCCATATAGGACCTCTGGGTATAAGTGTAAAGAGTGCCTCTAGTGAACTGTAAGAAATTCCCATTATAAAGCATATGGCGATGGAGATGAAGCATGATACTGTTTTGCAGGGGACATAACATATGGAGGTAGAGTAACTGATGCATGGGACCAGAGATGTTTGAGAACAATTCTAAGAAGATTCTTTTCTCCAGAGACCCTGGAAGACAACTATCTTTATTCTAGCTCAGGTGATGTGCTCACAACCATTTTTTTTTTGTTTTAAGAATGTGCCATTGTAAAAAATGAAACTGATGCAAAAATCGATAACAGAGAAACAATGACTAAGAAAATCATGTACCTTACATGCTCCTATAGCTCAGAGTATAAAAAACAATATGTGCTTGGAGACCATGGGTTTGATCTTGAATTTACTTGTTCCTTGTCTTTTAAATCAGCCATTTACCTACACTGCAAATGCTCACATCTGCTTGTGAATCAGTTGGTTTCCAATTCACCTAATCTGATTTCATTCAATTCCTTTCATCTGCAGCACTGGGATCAGTTCTTGTCTGGTCATTCCTATAGTCTTTGTAAAGCATCGGTGTTTAAGTTTGTCAGATAACGTTATGGTTGTGGAGAGACCCCACAGTGAGACAAGTGCTCTTTTAATCAATTAAGTAGCTTTTAGAAATAAAAAAAAAATTGCTGAACTTACAATGGCAAGATTATCAATTTGTGAAGTATAAATTTGCTGCAAACACAGGGATTATTGTGTGGTTGTGAAAGTTAGTTAACATTGATATGTTTACATTTGAACCAGTGAGTACATTTCATATATTATTCAGTGTTTTCCTCTTTGCAATAAGCAAATGCAAATATTTCTTCCTGCCTTCAAAAAATAAAACCCATTTGACTCCCACTGAAATTCAACATGGTTTTTTCCAGGTGTAATTTTCCTCCTGATTTCCACTTATTTTCAATATCTGGCTTTTATTTTTCTCAATAACTTGTGTGAATGAGCCCTGTTAGGAATATGTGTGTTAACCATTTGTTTTGCTTTTTTTATGTGGGCTTTGATTTTGTGTTTTAAAAAGCCTTCTAGCTTTACTGTATTCCTGAGCTGACCCTTCTCTGCCTTTACAAAGAATTCCCTGCACATTTATATTGATCCATGTAAGTAAACAACATGTCCTTCATGTTTCTCCATTCTTTGCTACTAAAGCAAAGATTAGTACTCATGAGATAACCCCTCGTCTTAGACTTTCAGGTTCAGCATGTGCTTATTTTAAACGTCATCACCAATACTTGTACTCCAATATCCTAACATAAATTCTCGATGACTAGCTGAGCTGTTTCCTTCTTTATTAAGAGACTTAAAATATTATTGCCAATTTGTTAAAAGTTCTTTAGGCTGCCAAATGTATTAGCCATATAACCATACTGATCCGTATGACGGTCTCTAGCCTGGGTCTCCTTCTTTAGAAGCTCATATCCTCTACCACTTTGCCCACTGGCAACTCACAAAAATTATCCATAATATTAATCTAATTAAATTTTAATTCCAATTTATCTCTTAATTTAATCTGCTCCTTACCTACAAAGGTAATGGGAAGTTGTCTAATTAGATCGCAGCTGGGGCCACTTCTGGGCAGCTCCTGCTGTGGCACCTCCTGTAGATTTTGCATATTAGACATGATTTATTATTTTATAAATAACGTTCAGACATAGCTTTCATTAACATCTAAAAAATGTATGAAATTCAAAACTGTCTGCTACAGGTGTTCATATAGAAGACAAAACTGGGTGATAACAGAGTTGCACAGCAGAAAAGGTTGTTCAGTATTATCCTGTGGTTGATCTAAAATTTTATATTTGTAAAATCAAATTCAGCCAGCAAATGTTTTACTGCCAGATGAGCTAAAAGATGACAATATTTTTAAGCTTCAGACACTGTGAATACATTCAAGAGAATGCAGTATCTTAATAGCAAAACAGAAATTATAGGGAAAACAGCTTTATTCTTCAAGTTCAAGTTCATCACTGTTTTAGGCAGACTTGATAACCTTTAGTATCTTAAATAATTTCCTTAGGCAAAGTTTGCTTTTTCAAAGTGTTGATAACACCCATTAAATTGTCTCATAAATTATTAAACTCCTGAAGGGTTTCTAAACTCGAAACGAGTTTAAAAGTGCATATAACTAAAATACTTTTTGCGTTCAATGAAATACCCAGGTTTTTTGATGCATTATTCATACCGGTCAAGTAAATGCCTTAAATTTGTAGTGTTACAGCTGAGTGGTGCAGTATGACATTTGTTAATGCAAAGCAGGCATTGGTGTCTGTCCAGAATAATAGCATTATTTGAATTTTCTCTGCTATGAATCATAGGTTAAATTTGGAATGTTTGTACTGTAAATCAATTTGCTTTTTCTTCTGAATTATATCCAAATTATTCCAGAAGATATTTTACTTAATACTTAATTGGAAGTCTCCATGTCAAAAATTCTCCCACAATAGTGGTAGTGGTAAATAATTTTAAAGAACATACATACCTTTATACATCTTTGATTTTTCTTCCGTATTGTTATTCATATTCAGACGGTTGAACTTAAAACTAATGAGCTGTATTTTTAACCACATTATAGGTATATATTTCAGTCCAGATGCTGACAGTCTGCAGGACTATAAGGAGTACATAGAAAATCTGCCCTTAACTGATGATCCGGAAATTTTTGGAATGCATGAAAATGCCAATTTAGCTTTCCAGGTTTGTGTGCTTATGGGTACTTGCCCTAATTTAATTGTGTGAAGTATAGCTTCCACTACAGTTTAAAGACAAATAATAATTTATTCATTATAGTCTGCTGCACACAGATAACAGGCAGTTGCTACTCTTATATATCTGGATTACTACTATAAAATCTAGAATCATAAGTTGTTGTAATACAAAATCACAACTCCATATAGCAAACTACAGAAATACCACTACTTTTTTATTATTCTGAATAATAATAATAAGAATAATAAACATCATCATCATTGTATAAACACGTTGTAGAGATTACAACCATATAAAGCGCCGTTGCTAGTCCCTGGTCAGAATGGCTGCTTTTAGAAATAGAGACAGCAGAAAGTACCTTTTTGGCTGTGTCTATTTGGAAGGGCAGCCGTGTTCTATTTTTCCGTGTTTTCTATTTTCCATCATGTTGGGTGCTCCGGGGATCAATTGCTATGCCTCATTAAGACATAAGCAATCGATATCCCAGCCAGTTCTGAACTGACAGGAAGAGAACGGCTCTATCGAAATAGGGCCGTTTAAAGCGGGCACCCACACCCATTAATGCACCTAAAACAAGCATACTGATGTAATATGTTGTAAAAGTAATAAAATAGAAGAAAGTCAATTAGCGACAAGGTGTTGTGGATCTCTAAGTGTACTACTTGACCTGACTGACATTTTTTTGTCACCTCTTAGATGAGCAATGAAGTACCTAATGATAATGGCCAGGAATTAGCTGTCCACTATATTTAAATGATATAGCTCTATTTCTAAGCATCTGGTTTTTTTGCACACTGCACACTGAAACTATATACCAGTCATAAGCAATATTTGGCACTCCAGTTGTAGGAGTTGTAGTACTGCAGGTTGCCTACTTCTGCTATATATCTGTATATATACAGTATAAAAATATGTATCTGTCTTCGACCAGTTACTTGTTACTGCCTATCAAGTTCAATCTACAGCACTAAATGAATAATGACTTTACAGACAGATGATTGTGTTATGGATTTCTAAGTCATTACAGAAGCTATCAAGTAGTATCAGAGATGAAAACTAATAAAAATATTTATTATTTACTATTTGCCTAAATATCATTTTGTATTTGTTAACCATATGCCTTTAATTAGTCTAGTTTGTATGTTAATTATGTAACAATTTCTTAACTTATTTAAAAAATTATACTTATTCACATTTTCATTAGAAATAGCATATGATGTTCTGCTTAAACTCGTTCATCTTCTTTGTAAGTCACTTTTTCGTTCTTGCCATACAATGCTTCAGCTGATAACTAACATCTTGCACTCAACTCATTCGATTGGAAGTAATTGTTAAAACAAAAACTTCAGTTATGAAATATTGCAAAATAATAAATAAATAAAAATCAAATACAACTGTTAAATTCTCATATATTCCACTGTTCTAGAGCGGGGAACAATGACAACAATAAGACAGACATGGAGTATTGAGAATTTATACCTACAATATTAAAAAACAAATCAAATTGCGATGTTCAAACAAAAAGTGCGAGCCTCTAGGACCAGCTCATGCAAGGGAGCTAAGGTGAGAGAGGCTGTGTTATGTTGATAGGTCATATCAGCCTAGCACAGCCTCTCTCTCTCTCTGCAACTCCTCCTGTGTGGTGGATTGCACATTAGGACAGGCTTTGTTACGCTGACATGACCTGCCTTTCATTTCTCTAGCTTGCTGGGTAATGACACTGAAAGAGGCTGTACTACACTGACATAACCTTTAACATCAGTGTAGCGCCACCTGTCTGCTGTCATTACACAGCAAGCCGGAGCACGACAATGAGCTGCAAAAGGACAGAATGTTTTACACTGATGGTTAATATCAGCATAGCATAGCCTCTCTCCCTACAGCTCCTTGTCATGCCTTGACTTGCTGGGTTATGACAGGTCACATTGGCGTAGCACAGCCTGTCTCATAAGGTCACATTAGACTAGTGCAGCAAACAACGTAACAAGTATTTACGTCCTGCCATAAACAATTATTAAAATGTGTGACTGCTCAATATTTCTATTGGCTTTGGGTGTTTTTTTAAAAATGATTGAAACATTAAGGGTGCCTTGAACAGAGAAATTTTGGGATTCACTGATTTACATTTTCTATTTATCATTCTAGCGCAAGGAAACAAGTACTTTAATTAATACAATATTGGATGTACAACCGAGGTCTACAGCACAGGGGGCAGGAAAAAGCAATGATGAAATAGTAAGCGAATTGGCTGCCTCAATCCTGTCAAAGCTACCAGGTAATATGGGTTGAGTTTGTATGGGTGAATTTTATTATACTTCGCTACAAATATGGCACCGCAATGTATTTGAGTATTGCGCTTTTATAACATAATAGTAAGGAATTGGTGTCAGTGCTGTGGCATTAACCTAAATAGCTATTTCTATCATGGGTTTATATAAATTAAATCATCTTGACCACTAATTATGATGATATCCATTTGGGGTCCACCATGGACTAGATCAAGACTTACTAATGGGGGCATTTTAGGCTTGCTAAATGCACACTTTTGTTAAGCAGCATCTGTTCAAGCACTGTATCTCCAGGACTGATCTGGATCCAGAGTTCGGTTCTGGTACTGATTCCAGAGACAGGGTGGGGCAAGACCGGAAGAGGAAGTCATGGCAATGAGATTATTGAGATTATTCTAAATTTGGACCCTTTATTTTTATTTAGAAAAATTGGATATGGAGGCTGCATCAGAAATATTGTTTGCTAAAGACACTAAAGGACGCGTTAGTTCATTGACAACTGTACTTGGACAAGAAGTGGATAGATTTAATAATCTTCTCAAAGTACTTAAGGTAAAATTACTGAATTAAGCATAATTATAAGCTTCACCAGCTGTTAAATCGATTTCAATGAACACGTGCACAAACTTCCTAGTTCTAGCCAAACAAATGGATCACCATTTTTACTTAAAATCTATGCAGATTGAAGTTATACATTTAAAACATTATACAGAATTTCAGATGGCCATGGAAGTTTTGTTTTACAGAATTTACTAAAGACTATTGTGAATGTGGGACTGACTTTTTAGTACTATGGTGGCAACAAGTAAAGACTGTACAGCCTTAGGGACAAAGGAATGGAAGTATTTCATTGCACTGGGCTGCACTATGCAAACATTTGTGTATTTGCATTATAACTACCATTTGCATGGGTAGACTGGTGACAGCCAATTCCAACCTTTCATTTTCAAGCTTTGAGAAATTAGAAGGTTGGAAGCCTGGATGACACGCCTTAGGAGTAAACCTATTCTGTACATTGACTAAGAGGGAATGCCCATTTGTGCCTTGCTTTTAAGTTAGTATGGGTCAAAATGCATTCTTATTGGTTAGCATGGCTTGGTATTCATGCATACTATGCAAAAATTGTCGGAATGTGATTAAAACGCATGGAAGTTGGAGAACATTTCATTATAGCACATGTGATTAAACCAATATTTTCTCAAGTTGCTTGTCTCAGATAAGTTCAACACTTCAATTAATTATGTCAAATTTTGCATTACTGAAGGAAACATTTTAAAAAAATGTATTAAACAGTGTAAATATTTTCTACTACGTTCTAATTTTCTTTTCTCTAGTAAAGTGTGTATAATAATAATAGTAACAGTTTACTTTACTTCAAAATCCACCAACATTACTTAGAAACATTACTTCAAAAATTCTTTTGATCTGTTAAATGAAATATAGAAATCCCACATGCAAAGCATTTTGTGTTTGTTGTTTCCCACAGAACTCTCTAGAGACTCTTAATAAAGCTATTGCTGGCTTTGTGGTCATGTCTGAGGAAATGGAAAGAATATACAAAAGCTTCCTGAACAATCAGGTTCCCACATTGTGGGCTGATGCGGCATATCCCTCTCTGAAACCCCTCGGATCATGGGTTAAAGATCTGCTGCTGAGGACATCATTTATAGATGTAAGTGGTGACTTAGAAATATAACATAGATCTCTCTGTCTCTCTTTCTTTATCTCCTTCTCTCCTTCCTTCCTTCCTTCTTTCCTTCCTTCCTCATGGGTTAAAGATCTGCTGCTGAGGACATCATTTATAGATGTAAGTGGTGACTTAGAAATATAACATAGATCTCTCTGTCTCTCTTTCTTTATCTCCTTCTCTCCTTCTCTCCTTCCTTCCTTCTTTCCTTCCTTCCTTCCTTCCTTCTTTCTCTCTCTCTCTCTCTCTCTCTTCCTCCTTCTCTTTCATTTAGAGTGGTGCAACAGAGTTCATTTAGAAAACTGTGTGAAGTATTGGATGCACACTCTGTATTGTATCCAGACTGTGTTATGATAGAATGTAATTTACACTGTAGTTACACAATACAAATTGTTTTGGTTGTTAATTGTTTACTAATAGAAATAAAAATCTTGCTTGTGATTACATATCATAAAGAGACAAACTTTAAGGTCTCTCTCGCACACCACCCAGTCATACCATAACAGAATAATAGTGAATTTTGTGCTAAAAGTAAATGGTCGTAACAGCATGTGTGTGTGGGTGTGTGTGGGTGTGGGGGGTGGGGGGGTGTCAGAGGTGATAAACTGAACCAAACAAAGAGAAAACAGTTCTTGTTCTTGGTGTTCCTCGTTAGCCATCAGAATAACACAACCACTTACTGTTGCACACACCAAAAAACAGCAGGTGTCAGACTGGGTCCCAACCATGCAAAATAGCATCCATTTGGAATTCAGACTAGAAAGGTATGATCATAATAATTAAATCCCTTTCCCTGTGCTGTCTGAAAGGAAGGGCATATTAAGTAATAAAACAGTAACTAGAACGAAGGAGGGAATGTCGGAAGAGAAAAAGACCCCACCCCCTCCAACTTCACAGATAAATGTAACTCTGATTGGATAAACGTTTAACCTCTGCCTGTCTTTTCTGCAGCAAGATCCAACCTGTCGTATATATTCCTTTCTGTCTATTAGGCAGTTGTCCTTAATTTCAATCCAGTTATTTATGGATCACTATGAAAAAATGGTGTGCAAGCTTTTATTTGGGATTTGGTTTAACCTGTTTCAGTGCATTAAGGTATATGTGATGTGGTGTAAATGTGTATATATGTTACAAATAAAACTTTTTTTTTTTTTTTATTAAAGTGCTTTTTTGGGATTCTTTATAACTAGACCAAAATGTAAAGCACTCAAAGGGCCAGATTTACTAAGATGCTGGTTTGGAAAAGTGGAGATATTGCCCATAGCAAACAAACCTGCAGCTTAGTAAATCTGGCCCCAAGTGTTCAAATGTAAATGATTTTTTTTACCCTATATAATATAATTTTCCTTAGGCATGGATCCGGACAAGTCAGCCAAAGTCATTCTGGATTTCGGGTTTCTTTTTCCCCCAAGGGTTTCTTACAGGTAATGCATACATATCCTCAATTAATTCAAGTGAAAACTTTGTAGTAAGACTTAGAATTAACTTTTAATAGGTTAAATGAAATACACCTTTTAAACTATTATTACAAAGGCAACTCAGCAAAAAATATCTACCCCCCCCCAACAGAAAAGAGAAATAATATAATATGATAGATAGATAGATATCCACTAATTTAGAAGCTGCCCCAATATACAGCATCACTTGTACTATTACAATAGCAGAATTCAATAATAACCCATTACTGAGCCTGATCCAGAGTTGGGAGCAGCCATTCAGAAAGGTATAAACCCGAACCTGGTCAAACCATGTTACAATGTACAGGGTGCAAATGGATTAAATTTTTTGGTGTTTTGTATTTTTGAACTCTTATTTAGAGTTCTGCTACAAAACATCATCTGTCAAATAATTCTGTTTGCACATTTTAAACTGGTCTCTCCTTGCAGTTCAATATGGTTTTGTCAAGGTTCAGATGTGCTTCTTATTTTGCTGTTACTTACAACTCTGGATCGGCCTCACTGTGTACGATAAGCTAGTACAATACCCACAGTATGTTGAAAGCTGTCTCGCCGAGGACAAGCAATCGAACTTTCCCAGACAAATCTACAACAGTAAATGGTGAGTATTTATCCAGTCCCCTTATATTAATCGGGTGTGGGTCCCCGCATAGAAAATCTGAGTTTCGAAAAATCAGATTCCTCCAAGCCAGTGGCGAACTAGCTGGGATTTCGATTGCTATGCCTCGATGAGGATCCACGGAGGACCGAAAGCTCCGTTCTGCTAAATTGTAAGAAAAAATAGTCCCTTCCCTAATTCTAACCCTAACCTTCCCCTCTCACTACCCTAACCCTCCATTCCTGGCAGCCTGACCCTAACCCTCCCTCCCCTGGCGTGTGACCCTATCCCTCCCTCCCCTGCAGCCTGACCCTCCATCTACCGCAGCCTGACCCTAACCCTCCCTCCCCTGCAGCGTAACCCTAATCCTCCCTCCCCTGCAGCCTGACCCTCCATCTACCGCAGCCTGACCCTAACCCTCCCTCCCCTGCAGCCTGACCCACCACACAGATAGTTTACTCACCTGTTCCAGGTCCGGAGATAGCAGCGGCAGAGGGATATTGCAGACGGTGGAAGGATAACGGTAATTGCGAAAGTGAATGGGTAAAGTATGCCGAACGGCATACTCACCCATTCATTAAAAAAAGTAGAAAGCAGTAAGTATTCGAAAGTGGGACATCCGAAAACAAACTTTCGGATGTCCCATTTTCGGCAATAAGATTTTCGTACCAGAGAGTGTAACCAATATTAATCCTCACCCTAATCATTACCCTAACCCTCCCTTTAATTACCCTAAACTTGACACTCTTCTTCCATTACTCTAATTCTCCCTTTCCTTCCCAGCCTGACCCTAAGACTCCCCTCCTCGCAGCTTATCCCTAAAGCACCCCTCCCCACAGCCTAACCCTAAGACTCCCCTCTCTGCAGCCTAACCCTAAGACTTCTCTTGAAATCTAACCTCCTGTCCAGTACGGCAAGTTCTACTTCAAACTTCTAATTAGGTATATTTTCTAAATAAAGACAGCCTAAGATGAACTTTCGGCTATTTGTATTTTCGGAAATATCACTTTCATTCCAAGAACGCTCCTCTTAACATGAGGTATTTCCTACCATTATTCTGGTTAAAAAAATGAAGTCTCCAAAAATTCTTCCAGCAAGTGTAAATACAAGCATGTACATTGCTGTTTTTCCGAGGAATAAAGGTGATAGGTTGAAAAAGTTCTATAGTGAAAGTGCATTGATGTTAGCAGAAACTGTTATGTAGGGATCTGGTTTAGGCAGGCACATAGAAGCCGTCCATTATGAGTAAAGATTTACTATGAGTTTAATAGGAGTTTTTTTTTTTATATCTTTAAGCTCAGTCTCCAAATGTGGCAAAACACAGACTGATGTCCTTTAATGACAAACCCAGTACTTAAGCAATTTTTTTATCCTCATTTCATTTTCAAATGTTACTTGTATAAGAGTTAACTCTTTACATAAAAATAATGTGTTTTTGTTTTTTTTAGGAACCCTACAAAACCATGCTCGGAAATATAACTTACCAATAGATGAACTTAGTTTCCATTACAACATACTCCCTTATTATCGAGACCAAGCTGCAGTTACTGAGGCAATGAAAACCTTGAAGTTTGGGGAAGAGTTACCCATGGATAAAGAGGTGATTCATTTAATTATTGCATTGAATCTAAATGCCTGTCATCATGAGTTGCTGATAAAAGAAGAATTCATGTGACAGATGGCTTCTGAATCATTTTTTCAATACATCCTTTCTACCAGGCATCTACACAGGAAGTGATTGCTTACCTACAGTTTCAATTTAGAATCACCCTTTTTGAAATAAACAGTTCATTGTGTGCCATCTGTTGCAATTCTAATTTTATTTACTTTATGTGATCTCTTCTTTTCTAGAACATATTTATTTTCTATGGTATGTAATAAAATATGCAAATATTCAATAATTATATTTGTTTGTTCCATTTTGGCCAAATGGACATGAACCCACGCTATACAACATACACAACGTGCTGTTATGTTCTCAGATGTGGCGCAGCTGCTGCACAAATAGCTATATAATGAAAAATATTTATATTGCAAGCTGTTTTTTTATTGAATGCTTTCAATACCTGGAGAATAGCTCTAAGGGTTGGAACAAGGACACGTGAGAATGATTCCAGATGACTGTCATTTTATCACAGGTTTTGTTTTTGTGTAAACTGTAACTGTAGAAATTAAAATAATAAGTAAATGTTACACCTGTCTGGTAATAAGACCGCATATACGCAATCTATATATAGAAAAGATATGTAGATTACGTTAGAAATTTACTGCGCATGCGCAGTAGTCAAAATCATTAAACTCCGGACGTATATGTTATACGTCCAGGAGTCTGCATACGGCCCTATGATCCAGTCGCACAGCAGTGTTAGTAGCAGGACTAAGGGTAAATTTAGTATAGAAAGAAAAGTTTCCAAGTTTGTGTAAATCATATAACAGAAAGAAAAAACGGATAGCAAAATAGTTGTAAATAGGACAGACAAATGTTAAGCAGTAGGTTGTGCAAGTTAGTAACTTGTCTAATGAGGTGAATTTTAATTGAGCGATTGAAAGTTTTGAGAGTACAGGATAGTCTAACTTAGGAGGAAAGTTATTCCAGAGAGTGGGTACAGCCTGGAAGAAGTCCTGTAACCGGCAATCAGAAAATTTGTTTACTGTAGTGGAGAACTGTATGTCCTTTGAAGATCTGATAAAGCGACCTGGGATATATCTTGAGATGAATGAGCATATGTATGTGGGTACAGTCTTGTTCATGGCTTTGTAGGTTAGCAAAAGGACTCTGTATGTGATTCTGTAATATACAGGTAACCAGTGTAGAGACTGAAAAGTTGTCCAGCTCTTGAGAGGAAAATCAATTATTGTGGAGCTACCAATTACCAAATCTCCCAATGCCAAAACTTGATCTTTCTTAATATGTGTCTTTAGTCAGTTAATGTTGCTTTTAAATTAATTATAAATTAGAAGTTCACAGCTTTATTTCTAATAAAGATCACCCTATGCCCCACTACAGCCAGCCTTCCAGCCACACATCATGGCCCGTATTCAGAGTACCGGACGTATAACATATATACGTCCGGTGTTTACACAGTAAGCACAGTATGCACAGTAGTAAATATTGCTAAACACCAGACGTATAAGTTATACGTCCGGTACTCTGAATACGGGCCCGTATAGTTACCTTAGGACTGCATAAAGATGTAGTTCTACAATCACTGAGAAAAAAAATCACACAATTTTAAGTTATGGTGTCAGTTGTATAAATAAATCTTTCAATTTCTATAAAACGATCCATCAAATGTAAGGGTAGATGCTGTTACTGTACAGATGTTTGATGATTAAATTATTAATTATTTGATTGTAATTTTGATTTTCTAATATTATTTCAGTCTCGTTTAAACCACATTTCATTAAGAGCATGCCAAAAGGCTACAGCATAACATAATTAAAATTAGTACATACCATGATTAATATACATGACATGTCTCCCTTTCAGACAAAGGTTATAGCTGTCTTTCGAAGGGATGGAAAATGGATTAAGTGGGTCATGCAGAATTAAAATATATTGACTCACTGCTGCAAACCAGCCTTAGACATTTGAGTTCCTATTTAACATGGGAACACACAGGATGTAATTTGTTAAATAGGCATGTAGTTTGGCCTCTAGTATACAGTTGCCAATACTGAAAGTTATATTTCCCGTATTTTGAAGTTACAACTATATATGGGATTCTACGTTTCAGTTACCTTCTCCAGAGGATGGTGTGTTGGTGCATGGGATGTACATGGATGCCAGTCGTTGGGATGATGAAATGGCAGTGATTGAGGATGCGTTGCCAAGGGAAATGAATCCAATGCTGCCTGTAGTACACTTTGAGCCCCGCCAGAACTATCAACCCAGTCCTATTTTATATCAAGCACCCCTCTATAAAACTGGAGCCAGAGCTGGGACCCTGTCTACAACAGGTAATGCAAGTCTGCATATTGCTGGCTTCTACTCTCCACAGAGGTACTTTCTGTTCCTTTTGCAGCATCACCAATTTAAGTAAAAACACTGATAAACCATTAATTTCTTTAAAAGTATTTTATTTGTATAAAGCAATGATGCACCACTGAATAGGTTGCTCAAATAATGCTTCTTTTTGTTAGAGTCTGAGTGAGTCATTCCAGTGATAGAGCTGTTTCCTCACTCATCATGTCATGTAATTGCTTTTGCATTTGGTTTTATCTATAAATTAACAGCAAACGGCATAGTGCCCACTCACGCACTGCACAGCCAGGCATACCTTAGCGAAATAAAGAGACAGACATCAATAGCTGGATTTAAAAAGAGAGCATGGCATTTATTGAATTGGGCGAATTATGAAACGGTAACTAAAGCTGTGATGACTATAATTAAGTCATCTGGAAAAGAGCTAGGTAGTCAAATGGGAGATGGGGGGATCAGCAAATAAGTTGTAACCAAGAGTTCATCCACCTTGACCTCGACGCCCCCCAGTCCGATCCTCCAGCAGGCCGCTCGACCCATTTTAAACCTGGCCACCCCAGCACCTGGAAGGTGGCCGACTAATAGGACCCAACCACCAGGGGTATGATGTCCTCGCTTCCTGGGTTGTGCTGCTAACGGACTGGAACTACCCCCACTCCCACCTCATGAATTCCCCCATACGCCATACCTCTTATTTTGCTGACCCCCACTGCTACCGCCCCACCATGCTCCATCTGTAAAGGACAAATTTGGTTAAGCTCATAAAATTCTAAGACATTAAAGAAAGGAAGGGAGAATCTTCCTGAAGAGTGACTAAACTCCTCCTACCACCATACTTACACTCTCCCTTAAAACCACCCAGACCTAGCACCACCCCCTGCCCCTACTCTTATCAATCAAACTAACCCCCATCCCCCTGCAACTTCTGTTAACCCTGCCTGCGCAGTGCATCAGCGAGACACATGCCTGCTGTTTATGTTTACTGCGGGCCTTGCCTCCTTTAAATTCACACACACAAACACACACATGGCATGCTTTGTTTATTGATCTGGAAAAATCCTGTTTATATGCAAAACATTTTGACATTAATAAAGATCTTGACAATGCCCTTTTATCCAGTGTATTGCAAATATCAAGAACATGCATAACTGTGTGTTTATATTGTACAGTATGTACAACAGCAAAATGCTATGTTGAGTTTTAAAACAGTATGGGAGAACCCTGTCAAGCCAACTGCTTATGTGCTCATTAGAGTTAACTTTGGTTTCGTCTGGCCAGTGCTAATTTGTAATTTACAATTTCAATTGTGTCATTGGCGAAAGTTTTCAGAATATTTAACATTAGCTTAAACACAGTGGAAGTCTATGGGGATTCTCACAAAGTACATAGTACAATATGCTTCAATGAAACTTTGAGACACATTTTATGAATGTTTTCGAAATGTTCCATTAAACTGAGAACAAAATACAAGGTGATTTTCAAGCCCATGTATGCAATCTCATAGTGAGGTATTTGTCTTAATGTGCCATTGTTTTCTTTTTTTAGGCCATTCAACTAACTTTGTGGTTACTGTGCTTTTACCATCAAAAAGGTCCAGTGACTATTGGATATCGAAGGGGTCAGCACTACTCTGCCAATTAAATGAGTAACTCCCAAGATATGTTACATACCAAAGTAATATATAAATGTTTATTTTTCACTCAAACAGATATATCACATATATGTTTTAAAGATATAATTAAAATTAATTAACGTATTTTGTGTTTGTTTTTCTTAACATTTTCCAGCAACATTTTGTAGAGATGGGGAAATAATTATAATATAATTGTATATTATATAATAATATATATTAATATATAATAAAATATAATAATGATAATGGGCCTGATCCAGAACAACTCATCGGAGCGAATTTACGCGTGGCTGAGACGTAAAATCGCCTATTTCTAAGTACTGCGCATGCGCACCATAGAAAATACGCTCATTAGCGTAGCGTAATTGTGAACGTATGGCCCATTCACGTATTTGTCACGTAAATACTTACGTGTGGGCGTGCCAATTTTACGTGAGTCAACAATACGTTCGATTTACGTGAAGTAGGTGGAGGTTTGTATGTAAAGTGTACAGTATGGGCGTGCTAAGCAGTGTACGTTCACGTAGTCTATATGTCCGTTAGCGGACGTACGCTGTTACGCGAAAAAAAGTTAAGGTAGGGTTTGGGAAGCGGAACTCGGTGAAATACGTACATTCAAGGGGTGTGCCTAGGGGAGTGTATAGAACATATGCGTGCGAAAATACGTTACGCGTGGAAATTACGTATCATAGTTCTGGATCTACCCCAATGTCCAGATAACATCATAATGGAGGGCAGATAAAAGGAAAGATCCAGAAATATTGTATACACACACACACACACACACACACACACACACAGTGCACCCCATAATACACTTACCTTACTCATTGCTTTGTTAACATTGCTTGGCTGACTTTATGTCAAATGAAATTGTGCCTCCTAGATCCCCTTCGTCCTGAGTTTCTAATGTAGTGCAATTCGTTATATATTTATCCTTGAAATTTTGTGTATTTTACATCGTTTGGCATTAAACTGCAGTTGCCACCTAGACCATCACTCATTTTATTTACCCCTTCAGGTGTGTGTACCCTATTAAAATTCAATCTTATGACCTCAGTCTCCAAATCCTCATTACAGAGAGAGAAGAAAGTTTTGTAAGCTACCAATCATTCCTACCTATATTACACAGTTTCAATATGTGTATCACTGACATGTTTTCACTTTCACATGTATGTCATTCCATCACTTCTGCAACTGATTTAATTAAAAAGCTATAAATCACCATTCACTTCTATTATCTCAATATTTTCATACTGCCACTTTTAAATTCCCACTGATTCACATTATAAAAAATGTCTTATGAAATGTTTTTAGGAGGGGATGCTGAAAAGTTACCTAACCAAGAAGGAAATGGACTAGAACTATATATGTTACGGACATAGGGCCGGATTCTGACCTACGGGTGCCTTATAGGTGCCTGAGGTCATTATGGCCGGCATCGTAGCGCGGAGTGCATGTTACATGTCTAGATTCCTACCATAACTTTTAGCCTTGCCTTGTAATATCAGCATCAGCATGTTAAGCCTTCTAAACATGCTGCGCTATCTCTGTTGCATGAAAAAACAAATACATTGTGAAAAACATACAGTAATACATTAATATACACGTGTGGCTAACAGAAACATTTACACTACATAACAATGCCCCCTAATGTGTTAACTTACCTCCGGTGGCCACCGTGTACTATACTAAATGTGTAGTAATGCACTGTGTGTTGTAAAAAATAAATAAAACATTTTCACACTCACCGTTCCGGCACTTGCCACGGCGACAGGCTCCTTCCTCTTCTTCCACGCCGCTCCTAATGACCATTCGGGCACTAGAGGGCAGCCTTTTATAGTAATGATAACGTCACAAACACTAGAGCGCTCACTAGGGCCCCCTAATGTAATTTCATCATTACTATAAAAAGCTGCCCTCTAGTGACCGAATGGTCATTATTAGTGGAGCAAAAGAAGAGGAAGGAGCCTGTCCCCGAAGCAAGTGCTGGAAGAGGCCAAAGAGCTGTAGAGAACCGGAGCTGCATCTTCTATCAACCGGAGAAGATTGTATAAGCAACTGGAGAAGATTACCTGCAAAGAAGAAAGAAACTCCAAGCAACTCGTCCCAAGAATGATGACAGCTAAATGGTGAGTGTTAAATTTTTTTTTTTATACAACACACAGCACATTACTACACATTTAGTATAATACATGGTGGCCACCGGAGGGAAGTTAACACATTAGGGGGCATTGTTATGTAGTGTATATGCTTATTTTAGCCACATGTGCATATTAATGTATTACTGTATCTTTTTCACAATGTATTTTTTTTTTCCATGCACAGGACAGCGCAGCATGTTTAGAAGGCTTAACATGCTGACGCTGATATCAAGGAAAGTGAGGAGCACGAGTCTGACTGAGAGAACTTGGCGGTTGTTTTGTGAGGGGAACGGTGAAGGAAGGCAGTTGTTGAGGTGTGAGGGGTTGAAGAGGACGGATGGAGGAAAAGTGTGGTGGTGCTGGAGTAGGAGCTGTGTGACTGGGAGAGCAGTGTCGGAGGTACCGAGGGATAAGGACCGGAGGCATCGACAGAGCTAGTGACAGTCATCAGCTGTGGAGAGAAAGTGTTGAGGGAGCAGTGTCCGAGGTATCGAGGGATAAGGACCGGAGGTGTTGGCAGAGCAAGTGGCAGTCATCAGCTATGGAGAGGAGGTGTTGTGGGGTAAGGCAAGTGTTGGAGGTGCCAAGGGAGAGAGCCCAAGGATTGTGAGTGAAGGTGGCAGACAGTATTTGTGTAAGGAAGGGTGCTGAGAGAGAGAGTTGGTGGGAAAATTGAAAGCTATTTGTGGTGTTAAAGTCGCAAGGAAGATCAGAGACCAGGGGCGCATAAAGGGTAAATGGAACCTGGGGCAAATCCCAAAAATGTGCCCCCCCCTGGTTATTTTTTTTGTTGATGAGTCGCAAGGCAGAGACCAGGGGCGCATAAAGGGTAAATGGAACCTGGGGCAAATCCCAAAAATGTGCCCCCCCCTGGTTATTTTTTTTGTTTTGTTGTAAAAAAAATTGATATATATATATATCTTGGTATGCAGTAGGTATGATTGTGCTGGCGTGAAATGGTGGCACGGTGCAAAAGGGGTGTGTGGTCAAACAACATTGATATATATCCCATCTTGGTATGCAGTAGGTATGATTGTGCCGTCGTAAAGCAAAGTGCCGGCATGCCGCAAAAGGGGCATGGTCAACTCACTGGGGGCGTGGTCAAACCACTGGGAGTGCAGCTCTGCATCCAAGTTTAAACCATTTTATATATGTTTAAACCAATATACATATACATTCATACACACACGCACACACTATATATATATAGTGCTATATATATAAGCTCCTACTCCTCTTCATCTCCCTCCTCCTGTTCATCTTCAGCTCACCAGTATTCATGTCTCTCCAGTCCCCCCAGGATCCCCATTATGTCTTCCTAGCCACCAAGTACTTCCATCATGTGTCACTAGTCCCCTCCCCCAGTACTCCCTGCCTGACATGCATGTTTTATGGTCCTCTAATGTGTAACCTGGCCTGTGTGTTGTAAAGAACAGTATACATTGATCCATGCCAGAACTAAATAGTCATTTTTTTTATTTTTTTACATTCATTATCTGCATTACAATTGCATTTAGAAATGTCTTTGCACATATTTTGAAGTTTAGATACAAATCTTAATATCTATAACTACTACAACTATCTTACTGTTGGGATCAATATAATTTGAGCATCAAATTCAACATTCTTTTAACAATAGCTTCCTAGTGTCATATAGAGAGCAAAATACATATTTGTAACCACAATACAAAGAAAGCCGAGGCTTAAAGTTAATACTTACCATCCTGCTGCCAATCAAATCTGCATACGAACACATGTCCGCATAACAGCTGCCGGTCGGAAGCCCATCGATATCCTGAAGTGAAGGCCAAACGGCATCAGCAATCATGGCAGCCCAAGAAAACAGCTGGTACACAAGATCCATGTTGTCAGTGTCCATAGAAATCATCACCTAGGCCTTTAAATACATGCTCCATATTTTGTCTCTAGGTTTCTAAAAAACCCCTCGTCTCCCCAGTTTCCAATAATCCCCCTCATGTCTCACCAGCTTCCAATAATCCCCATTATGTCTCGCCAGCCTCCCAAATATCCCCCTCATGTCTTCCCTAAACCTCAAAATAACCCCCCTCATGTCTCCCCTCGGCCACCAAATAACCCCCCTCATGTCTCCCCAGCCTCCAAATAATTCCCCTAATGTCTCCCCAGGCTTTTGCCTTAGTGCAGCCCCTCATATAGTTTCAGGCCTTAGTGCAGCCCCTCATATAAATTCAGGCCTTAGTGCAGCCCCCTCATATAGTTTCCATCCTTAGTGCAGCCCTTCATATAGATTCCATCCTTAGTGTAGCCCCTAATATAGTTTAATTCCTTAGTACAGCCCCCCTTATGGTTTCAGTACTTAGTGTAGCCCCTCATACAGTTTAAGTCCTTAGTACAGCCCCCTCATATAGTTTCAGTACTTAGTGCAGCCCTCTCAATAGTTTAAGTTCTTAGTGTAGCCCTTCATATAGTTTAAGTCCTTAGTGCAGCCCCTCATATAGTTTAAGTCCTTAGTGAAGCCCCCTCATATAGTTTCAGTACTTAGTGCAGGCCCTCATATAGTTAAAATCCTTAGTGCAGCCCCTTCATATAGTTTCAGTACTTAGTGCAGGCCCTCATATAGTTAAAATCCTTAGTGCAGCCCCTTCATATAGTTTCAGTACTTAGTGCAGGCCCTCATATAGTTAAAATCCTTAGTGCAGCCCCTTCATATAGTTTCAGTACTTAGTGCAGGCCCTCATATAGTTAAAATCCTTAGTGCAGCCCCTTCATATAGTTTCAGTACTTAGTGCAGGCCCTCATATAGTTAAAATCCTTAGTGCAGCCCCTTCATATAGTTTCAGTACTTAGTGCAGGCCCTCATATAGTTAAAATCCTTAGTGCAGCCCCTTCATATAGTTTCAGTACTTAGTGCAGGCCCTCATATAGTTAAAATCCTTAGTGCAGCCCCTTCATATAGTTTCAGTACTTAGTGCAGGCCCTCATATAGTTAAAATCCTTAGTGCAGCCCCTTCATATAGTTTCAGTACTTAGTGCAGGCCCTCATATAGTTAAAATCCTTAGTGCAGCCCCTTCATATAGTTTCAGTACTTAGTGCAGGCCCTCATATAGTTAAAATCCTTAGTGCAGCCCCTTCATATAGTTTCAGTACTTAGTGCAGGCCCTCATATAGTTAAAATCCTTAGTGCAGCCCCTTCATATAGTTTCAGTACTTAGTGCAGGCCCTCATATAGTTAAAATCCTTAGTGCAGCCCCTTCATATAGTTTCAGTACTTAGTGCAGGCCCTCATATAGTTAAAATCCTTAGTGCAGCCCCTTCATATAGTTTCAGTACTTAGTGCAGGCCCTCATATAGTTAAAATCCTTAGTGCAGCCCCTTCATATAGTTTCAGTACTTAGTGCAGGCCCTCATATAGTTAAAATCCTTAGTGCAGCCCCTTCATATAGTTTCAGTACTTAGTGCAGGCCCTCATATAGTTAAAATCCTTAGTGCAGCCCCTTCATATAGTTTCAGTACTTAGTGCAGGCCCTCATATAGTTAAAATCCTTAGTGCAGCCCCTTCATATAGTTTCAGTACTTAGTGCAGGCCCTCATATAGTTAAAATCCTTAGTGCAGCCCCTTCATATAGTTTCAGTACTTAGTGCAGGCCCTCATATAGTTAAAATCCTTAGTGCAGCCCCTTCATATAGTTTCAGTACTTAGTGCAGGCCCTCATATAGTTAAAATCCTTAGTGCAGCCCCTTCATATAGTTTCAGTACTTAGTGCAGGCCCTCATATAGTTAAAATCCTTAGTGCAGCCCCTTCATATAGTTTCAGTACTTAGTGCAGGCCCTCATATAGTTAAAATCCTTAGTGCAGCCCCTTCATATAGTTTCAGTACTTAGTGCAGGCCCTCATATAGTTAAAATCCTTAGTGCAGCCCCTTCATATAGTTTCAGTACTTAGTGCAGGCCCTCATATAGTTAAAATCCTTAGTGCAGCCCCTTCATATAGTTTCAGTACTTAGTGCAGGCCCTCATATAGTTAAAATCCTTAGTGCAGCCCCTTCATATAGTTTCAGTACTTAGTGCAGGCCCTCATATAGTTAAAATCCTTAGTGCAGCCCCTTCATATAGTTTCAGTACTTAGTGCAGGCCCTCATATAGTTAAAATCCTTAGTGCAGCCCCTTCATATAGTTTCAGTACTTAGTGCAGGCCCTCATATAGTTAAAATCCTTAGTGCAGCCCCTTCATATAGTTTCAGTACTTAGTGCAGGCCCTCATATAGTTAAAATCCTTAGTGCAGATAGATTCCGTCCTTAGTGCAGCCCCTCAATAGATTCCGTCCTTAGTGCAGCCCCTCAATAGATTCCGTCCTTAGTGCAGCCCCTCAATAGATTCCGTCCTTAGTGCAGCCCCTCAATAGATTCCGTCCTTAGTGCAGCCCCTCAATAGATTCCGTCCTTAGTGCAGCCCCTCAATAGATTCCGTCCTTAGTGCAGCCCCTCAATAGATTCCGTCCTTAGTGCAGCCCCTCAATAGATTCCGTCCTTAGTGCAGCCCCTCATATAGTTTAAGTCCTTAGTGCAGCCCCTCATATAGATTCCGTCCTTAGTGTAGCCCCTCATATAGTTTAAGTCCTTAGTGAAGCCCCCTCATATAGTTTAAGTCCTTAGTGAAGCCCCTTATATAGTTTAAGTCCTTAGTGCAGCCCCCTGCTATAGTTTCAGTACTTAGTGCAGCCCCCTCATATAGTTTAAGTCCACAGTGCAGCCCCCTCATATAGTTTCAATGCTTAGTGTAGCCCCTCATATAGCTTCAGTTCTTCGTGCAGCCCCCTCATATAGATTCCGTCCTTAGTGCAGCCCCTCAATAGATTCCGTCCTTAGTGCAGCCCCTCATCTAGTTCAAGTCCTTAGTGCAGCCCCCTCATATAGTTTAAGTCCTTAGTGCAGCCCCCTCATATAGTTTCAGTACTTAGTGTAGCCCCTCATGTAGTTTCAGTCCTTAGTGCAGCCCCTTCATATAGATTCCGTCCTTAGTGCAGCCCCCTCATATAGTTTCAGTACTTAGTGCAGGCCTCATTTAGTTTAAATCCTTAGTGCAGCCCCCTCATATAGTTTCAGTACTTAGTGCAGCCCCATTCATATAGTTTAAGTCCTCGTCTGCCTCCTCCATGATATTGAGTTGTGCAATTGAAGAGGTGGAGCCTGGGGTATTGGGGGGAGGTTTGGCGCCCGTTTGGTGATGATTTTTAGTTGTCACATTAAGTTCCTGTTATTAGAATCTATGTGGTACTTATAGATTTGTTCTGCAAATTTATAAATGCTCACCAGTGCTTAAAGTGGGCCGGTATGCGGTGGTATGGCATACCGGCACTTCTAAAGCACTGACTGTGAGACAGCTATGAGTAAGACTACAGCTGCTCATAGATTTGTAAGATTCCATGAGCGGCTGTATTTTTACTCAGAGCGGTCTCACAGAGGGCCGCTGACAGACCGCTGCTGCCCGTTGACAGAGCTGGCAGCTCTACATTGTTGACGCAAGCGGTCATGTGAGCGTCTTTAGACTGCAGAGCGCGCACTGCCGGAAGACACAGGAAAGGTAAGTTTATTAGTTAGTTTAAAAAGTAGTTTGGGCATGGGGATTTGTAATGGGGAATTGGGAAGCTGGACTGGAAAAGGGCAATAGGGCTGAATGGACACACATAGAGGGGCAATAATTCTGGTTGGACACAGAAGGAGGAGCAATAAGGCTGGGTGGAAACAACCAAGGTGGGAAGCAAGAAGGATGGCTGGACACATAAAGTGGGGGCTATAAGACTGGCTGGACACAGGGGGGGCAATAAGACTGAGTAAAGTGAAGGAGGGGGCAATAAGGCTGACTGCACACAAAGTGGGGGATAATAAGTTTGTCTGGATACAAGAGGGGCAATAAGGCTGGGCAAACTGAAAGGGGGACTCAGGAAGGACAATATGGCTGGGTGCAGGGCCGGTGCTAGGTCCTTGGGCACCCTAGGTGAAGTTTGGCCTGTCTCACCCCGCATCACTCCACCAACACGCAACGCACCGTCTTTATATGCGCCCCTTCAGGCCTCTATGCCCCCTTCATATGTCCCCTTCAGTCCTCTATGCCCTCTTCATATTTTATTTGATAAATTCAACATTGCAGCTAATAAAATGAACTATGCTAGCTTTTAACAGACTAATATTAACTTTAAACTATACCTTTTAATCAACCCCTTGATTATCACTCTGTGCCCCCTTCAACTGTTGCCCTTTCATCATACACTCACTGTGCTCCCTTCATCATATACACACACTTTGCCCCCTTCATCATACACACACACTGTGCCCTCTTCATCACACACAAACACACACACACACACACACACTGTGCCCCCTTCATCATACACACACACACACACTGTGACCCCTTCATCATACACACACACTGTGCCCCTTCATCACGCACACACACACTGTGCCCCCTTCATCATACATACACACACACACACACTGTGCCCCCTTCATCATATACACACACACACTGTGTCCCCTTCATCATATACACACACACTGTGCCCCTTCATCATACACACACTGTGCTACCTTCATCATATACACACACTGTGCCCCAGTCATCATGCACACACACACTGCGTCCCTTCATCATACACTCACACTGTCCCTTCACAATACACACACTGTCCCCTTTACTTACCTTTTATTTGCTCTTCTTTAGTCTTTTATCTTCGGTATTCTGCTCTGTTTGGTATCTTCTGGTATTCTTTTCTTTCTTCCGGCTCCCCCTGAGCTCCTCTCAGCGCGCTCCTCACCCTGAATGCCGGCGCGATGACGTCACACCCGGTCGACACGCAGAAGAACAGCAGACTTGAAGAGAAGGAGGAAGCTGGGTGGCGCCGCCGGAAAGGTAAGGTTTTTTTTTTTAATCATAGCTTTTGCCGCCAGCCCCCCAGGGCCCGGCACCCTAGTCGATCGCCTAAGATCGCCTAATGGTAGCTCCGGCCATGGCTGGGTGGTCACTCAGGGGGCAATAAGACTAGACAAACAAAGAGGGGACAATAATGCTTGCTGGACACAAAGAGGGGGCAATAAGGCTGGATGGACACACATAAAGAAGGGGCTATAAGACTGGTTGGACACAAAGAGGGGGCAATAAGACTGTTTGGACAAACAGAAGGTAGGGACGACAAGGCTGACTGGACACAAATAAAGAGGAGACAAGAAGACTGGCTGGACACAGAAGGAGGGGGCAATAAGGCTGGCTGGGAAACAAAAGGAGGTGCAATAATGCTAGTTGGACAAACAGACAGCAAGAGGAGACAATAAGGTTGACTGTACACAAATAAAGGGGGGGAGCAATAAGGCTGACTGGACAAGGAGGGGGCAATAAGGCTAGCTGGGCACACAAAAGAAGGGGCAATAAAGTTGGTTGGACAAACAGAAGGAGGGGACAATAAGGCTCGCCCGCCCCTAGAAACAGCCCTATGGGAAAGCTATCATAGTTTTTCCCTAGCGGTAACCAGATCATTTCATTAAACATGAAGCGTTCAGTGTAGAAATCATAACCCACATGACATGTACACATTGTGATTACTTATTGTTGACCTGTTTACGTTGCCAAACTCAAGGCAAATCTGGTGCTGAAATTTTCATACCCCCACTTCTAAATTTCCACTTCGAGCACTGATGCTGACAATACACAACTACATTGCAGGATAAGAGTAGACTTCTCTATATTAAGGACATGTCCCCTTGCAACCAGTCATGGTAACTTAAGTTCAACCATACTTGCCAACTTTTGTAAATGAATAGCAGTTAGATTGTCATAGCACAAAGGGGTGTGTCCTGCACTGCCAAAGGGGTGTGTCTTGTACTGCCAAAGTGGTGTGTCCTGTACTGCAAAAGTGTTGTGTCCTGTACTGCTAATGGGTTGTGTCCTGTACTGACAAAGGGTTGTGTCCTGTACTGCCAAAGGGGTGTATCCTGTACACCCCCAAATAAACTGCATTCCTTAGAAGAAGGCTCCAAGTGACTCTGCAGTTTCCTGCAACTGTTAAGGACACCTTTGGTATCCAAGGGTAATTTACTATTTGTGAAAGGTATGTGCTACTTCCTTCCTCTTGTTGGTGGTGGCTCCTCTATTTAATGCAGACGTTTCCTACCCCTTTGAGGGGAAAACAGCGGCATAAGAGACTTTATGAGCATTGAGCATTCGCATCAGGTCAACTCTCACTATATGGTCCCATTTTTTTCCTCTAAGGGCTAGGTTTACTAAGCTGTGGGAAAGGAAAAGTGGAAATGTTGCAAATAACAACCAATCAGATTCTAGCTATCACTTTCCTATTATATACTAGAACATGTCAGCTAGAATCTGGTTGCTATAAGCAACATCTCCACTTTTCCATTCACACAGCTTAGTAAATCCAGAGCTCCCAAGTGTCCCGATTTGAGCGGGACAGTCCCGCTTTCGGGGTACTGTTCCATGTCCCGCCCACCTCCCAGCTTGTCCCGAGATATCAAACTCTCGGGACTATTTTTTATATATTTTTTTAAAGCCCATAGCACCAAACACGTCTGCGGTCACGTGAAGAACGGCTAATACAGGGCTCCAGTGGGAGCCCTGTATTAGCCGTTCATCACGTGACCGCAAACCAGACACCGCCGGAGAGATGACAAGCAGCAGTGGGAGCGCCGCGGAGGAAAGAAGATTTCAATTGTAAGTTAATAAAAAGGGTCTGGCATGGCATATGAGGGCAGAATGGAGGCTGACAATTGGGGGCAGACAAGGCACACTGGCATATAATTGGAGCAGATGGGTGCAGACATTGGAGGCAGGCACTGGCATATAATGGGGGCAGATGGAGGCTGACAATTGGGAGCAGACATTGGAGGTAATCATTGGCATTATGGGGGGCAGATGGAGGCTGGCACTGGTATTTGGGGCAGATGGAGGCTGACAATTGGGGGCAGACATTGGAGGCAGGCACTGGTATATAATGGGGGCAAATGGAGGCTGACAATTGTGGGTAGACATTGGAGGCAGGCACTGGTATTATGGGGGCAGATGGAGGCTGGCACTGGTATTAGGAGGGAGATGTGGGCAGACATTGGAGGTAGGTACTGGCATTATGGGGGCAGATGGAGGCTGGCACTGGCATTAGGGGTAGACATTGGAGACAGGCACTGGCATTATGGGGGCAGATGGAGGCTGGCAATGGCATTAGGGGGCAGATAGGGGCAGACATTGGAGGCAGGCACTGGCATTATGGGGGCAGATGGAGTCTGGTACTGGCTATAAGGGGGCAGATGGAGCCTGGCAATAGGGGGCAGACATGGAGACTGGCACTGGCAACAGAGGGCAGACATTGAGACTGGACATTAAAAGGGGCAGATATGGTGACTGGACATTACAAGGGGCAGACATGGAGGTTCTGCTTTACAAGGGGAAGACATGGAGGCTGGACATTACAAGGGGTAGACATGGAGACTGGACATTACAAGGGCAAGATATGGAGGCTGGACATTACGAGGGGCAGACATGGAGACTGGACCTTAAAAGGGGCAGACATGAAGGCTGGACATTATAAGGGGTAGATATGGAGGCTGGAAATTATAAGGGGCAGACATGGAGGCTAGACATTATAATGGGCAGACATGGAGGCTGTACAAATAGTAAGGAGGCGGCTATGGAGGCTGGACATAGTGGACCGGATCCAGATTTAATACCGTCAGGTGATTTATGCACGCAAGGTGCATGCACTGCTATAGTAATCCTAGCGTTGCAGCAATCGTTCCGTCCGAGACCATTTCCGAGGAAATGGGCTGTGCTTCCCTTCCGCCCGCTAAAGCGGGCGGGGGGAAGCATGTAAAGTGTACAGTGTGGAAGGGGGCTCCCACACTCTAGTGGATCAGCGGTCGTAAGGACCGCTGATCCGCACGCCGCATTTAAGGCAGGCGTATGGCAGCGTAAGCTGCCATAAAGCCCGCACAACAGAGGGTAGTGACAGGGGGTGTGCACTCCCCTCTGTCTCAAGTAATTTCAGACCCCCGCGCGCATGGAAAGCATGTGGGGGTCTGAATCCGGTCCAATTAGAGGAAGTCATGGAGGCTGGACATAATAATAAAGAGGCGGACATGGAGGCTTGACAAATAATAAAGAGGTAGACATGGAGGCTTGACAAATAATAAAGAGGTAGACATGGAGGCTTGACAAATAATAAAGAGGCAGACATGGAGAGTGGACAAATAAACAGGGGGGACATATGGAGGCTGGATATAATAATAATAATAATAATAATAATAAGGGGCAGACATGGAGGTAGGACAAATAAAAAGGCGGATATGGAGGCTGGACATATGAATCCTGGACAAATAATAAGGGCCAGACATAAGGATGGCAGGCCTAATATTAAGAGGCAGTCATATAGATGGTTGATAATAGGGGCAGGCACTAGACCCGCTGGTCTGGGCGGTGCAAGACGCATCCACTTGTCCAAACATGCCCACTGGGTGGTTCAAGACATACTCCCTCTACCAGGCTGCAAAATTTTGTCCCTCTTTCGAATTCACAAATGTTGGGAGGTATGGTATATCTGGCCCTAAGACTGTTATTCTTATATGGCCAGTCACTCTGCACTTAAAAGCAATTTCCTTTGGTGCTTATCTTGTCTAATCTTTATTTAAACTTTTTGAGCCACTAGTGCTGATACTCAAGGTCACATTAACATGCATGCAAGCCTAAGGAACTGATTTAGAGACTGAAAAAAGAGAGGAAAGTTACTCCTGGGCAAAACCATGTTGATTGCAGGGGAGTCATATTTCATCTGTTGCAAAAGTATTAGAGTTGAGAACAGGGCCGGACTGGTCATCGGGCAGATCTGGCAAATGCCAGATGGGCCGATGGAGTCTGGGCCGATGGGCTGCCGCTAGCTGTGCTTTTCCCTATGTCTATCATAGATACAGGGAAGAGCACAGCTTTCATTCACCAGCTAAACAATGAAGTAAGTTAAGGGTTAAATGAATCCTTAACTTACTTCACTGATTGGCTGCTGATAGAAAGCTGCGCTCTTCCCTGTTTCCATGTATTGAGGAGCGTCTGACACTGCACAGGAAGTAGAGCAGAGACTTTTACTTTCACTTTCAGCCTCGGGCTGAACAACGTGTTCCTGTGTGGCCAGCTTTGTGTAAGGTAAGCTTTAGCTTTTTTTATCTATCTATCTATCTATCTATCTATCTATCTATCTATCTATCTATCTATCTATCATCTATCTATCTATCTATCTATCTATCTATCTATCTATCTATCTCATGGTTGCTGACTTGTGTCAGCTTCCCTCCGGGAGATCCCGGAGAGAAGCTAGCGACGCATGCGGGGGCGGAGCTTAATGACGCTGTTTATGCAAGTCCCGTCATTAGGCTCCACCCCCTGGCTCATACTGCCCCGTTTTTCCTTGCAATAGGGGTCGGGACGGCGCGTGATAGCGC
>WWET01005042.1:14170-32769 GCA_011038615.1 Limnodynastes dumerilii
CCGGGGGTTTTCGGAAAGGCGTCAAATTAATGAAAACCCCGGCTTTTTCATGGTAATCTGAACGGGGTATTAGTAATTGACTTCTTGACAGTTGTGTTATTTATGATGGTTTGTGGGCAGAAAGATGCTGGATAACTTCAGATAAAACTTCAGACTTATATGTGTACATGTGGGTGTTTTCTGCTGTTTGCTTGTTCTTAAGGCTTCCATCATGGGTCTGGATCCTCGAATGTGCCCTGTCCCCGGGATTTGCTGGCATGGGTATAGATGCCGTTTAATGAACTCCTATTTATTTATTTTTTTAAATCCTTTGGCAACCTATTGCTTTAAGTGATTTTTTTTTTTTTATATATGCATACATACATACATACACGCACACGCACACGCACACGCAAACGCACACATACACACGCACATACATACACACACATACCCTGCTGTTGCAGTAGTTGTTGTATTTTTGTACAATGAGACCTCAGTCGGTCATTTTCACATTTTTGTATATGCCAGTTACACCTATAAATCTTCAATTTCCTAAATATGCTATAGTCACTGGACTGTTTATACCAACTACAGGCCGCAAGACAAAGAAAAATGTCATCCACTATTCACCATCATGGCTCTCCAGCCTCCCCAGTATGTGTCTCCAGCCTCCCCAGTATGTCTCCAGCCTCTCCAGTATTCGCCATCATGGCTCTCCTCCTCCCCAGTATGTGTCTCCAGCCTCCCCAGTATTCACAATCATGGCTCTCCTCCTCCCCAGTATGTGTCTCCGGTATTCACCATCATGCTCTCCTCTTCCCTAGTCTAAGACTCCAGCCTCTCCAGTATTCACCATCATGGCTCTCCTCCTCCCCAGTATGTGTCTCCAGCCTCCCCAGTATTCACCATCATGGCTCTCCTACTCCCCTGTCTAAGACTCCAGAACCCCAGTATTCACCATCATGGCTCTCCTCCCTGCCAGTCTAAGACTCCAGCCTCTCCAGTATTCACCATCATGGCTCTCCTCTACCCTAGTCTAAGACTCCAGAACCCCAGTATTCACCATCATGGCTCCCCTCCTTCCTAGTCTAAGACTCCAGCCTCTCCAGTATTCACCATCATGGCTCTCCTCCTCCCCAGTCTAAGACTCCAGCCTCTCCAGTATTCCCTTTGATGCGGCTCCAGCTTCCCGGTATCCCCCACTCACGTGGCTCCAGCTTCCCGGTATCCCCCACTCACGTGGCTCCTTTTCACCATATTCCCCATTCATTTGGCTCCAGCTCCCAGTAATCCCCTATTCAGTTAATTCCATCACTCAACCTTTATTATTGTCTTGCATCAATACTTGGCTCTTGTTACATATTTCGTCTGATTCCTCTTCCCTCCCTCTTGTATATTAACATATTTGTGACATTATCTTGCAGATGCACTCTCCATTTACAGTCGCCCTGCGTGCTGACAGTAATTTGTGTCCCACGAGTAGTACATATACTATAAATTTATAACCTTGCTCTAAAAGCTTTTATTTTGGATTTAATTTTGAGTAATCGTAAGAATTTATCTTGAGGAGATTGAGTCCTCTTGTCTTTGATGTAACCAGGGCCGTTGTTAGGGTATTTGGCGCCCCCTGGAACTTTAAATATGCGTCCTTCAGGTTAATAATTTAACACCAGTGTCCTAGATTGTAGTAAGCATAATATAACAAAATCTTGTAACCACAATAAAAGAAAACAGATCATAGTCCCTACTATACATTCCAGACAGTGTCTTGGTCTCCGGTTGCAATCTCCGGCTAGAAAGTCTGGCTTCCGAAAAAGGGATATTTGAAAGTTACTTTTCGAATATCCCTTTTTCCGATACACTTTTTGAAAAAATGTTTTGTGTGTGTGTGTTTTTTTTTTTAAATGAAACATTTCCTTTGTTTTTGTTTATTTCATTCATATATTTATTTATTTAGGATCATCAGACTCCTTGCCTGTTCATATATCAGCTTCACGTAATAGTTCATTAAATACAATGTATTACAACCTGAACATTTTCAAATTAAAACACAGATTTTGCAAAACCACACGCCATTCAATTATCCTTAAAGTTTTACTTGTAGATGTTCAATCCTGAGTATTTATACAGCGTTTAAATGATCCTTTTTTACAAATCATTACATGTTCCTGTAAATCTCGTCACTGGCACTGAGTCTTGTTGCCTTGGCTGCGGTACCAGGGTGGATTTGTGGATTCTGCAGTGTCCTGGTTCTAAATCCGTTGGCGAGGTGGGACAGCAGGAAGTGGAAGCGCTTCTGCTGTATGTGCAGGGGAAATATGTAGACTGCACAGTAAGGGCTCCATTTTATATTGGGAATGTGCACAAATCCTAATGTAGGGGTGAGCGGGCATAGGTTTATACGAGTGAAGATTGTGGCCTCACCTTGCCCATATGGAATTTAGGATGCAGCGGGGAACTGGATTCGGCCCTTTGCTGCCGCTGTGGCCTCAGAGGTCTGCTACTGATCCATAGCAGTGAAAGTGTTGTATCTCTCATGCTCCAATGTGCAAACTATGCTCGCAGTTTTCTACATGCAGCCAGTGTCCGATGGACGCACAGAGCACCCTCCATCGTCTACTAATCCCAGGCTGTGAAATCACCATGATATTAAATACTTTCAGATCTCTTTTCCCATATAGTCAAATGGAGATGAAGTCCTGATGCGAAATCAGGGACACATTATCAAAGCCCATTATCCCAACACAAAGATTCATTTCTACATTGGTGTTATAATTTACACTCAAACAGAGACGCATTTCGGGATTGCGCATTACTAAGGCTTCCAGCATAGGGATGAAAGTGAAGTTTTGATAGTGCAATCCTAAGCTCTGTATGTGTAATTGTACACTCCCTCGCATATACACCACTGACATACCCGGCATCATCATACCTTTTGTACACCAGCACCATTTTCTATGGGGTGCATAAAAGTAAAAGTAGGATCAGATCATTTTACGGCAGAAAAATGAAGGTTAAATAACCCCCCCCCTCCCAACCATCTTGGGTCCAGCCCTACACATAATTGTTAATCAAAAGCAATGTATTACAACCTGGCTGAAAGTTTTCAATTTGCACAACCACGCTTCATTAAATTCCCCTTAAAGTTTTACTTGTGAATGTTTAAGACTGAACATTTATGCAGTGTTTAAATGATCTCCTTTACAAACATTTACATTTTCCTGTCAGTCCATTGGAACTTACTGCACTGCCCTAAAATTACCAGCTTTCAGTCACCTAGAGGATGAAGAGCCTTATTTTGAGTAGAGATGGTTGATGCTGTGGTGTTACATATTAGTAGAAAAAAATGACAATGAGCAGAGGATATTATTATTGCAAATATTTATTATTTAGATACATATGCTTTGTGCATATTTTTTTTTGCTTTAATCTGTGTTCTTTCATGTCCTAAAAACGTGAAGATTCAAAGCTGAGCGGTGGTTCTCAGTACGCTGTAAGCTGGTAAGTCACGGGTCTGCACTTCATCTCACAGCTGGGAAATGAGCATTCCCTCTCTGTCATGTTGTTTGTGTGTGTGTTACAATGAATGTTTCGTGACGCTTTGCAAACTGTCATTTTATAGCAAACAGATTATTAAGCTTAGTATATTACATTATGTCTGTCAACTCCTGTTATTCGTCTGCATTGTCATTTAAACAAATTCCCCTTCCGTTGTTGACAGGTAAAAGAAGGAACTGCTGTTCAATAAGGGGAATTGATCTTGTTATGGCTTAGAATAGTTTGTGTGAATGGATATATATAGATAGATATAGATATAGATATATATCATGTATCTGTGTCTCTCTTGGTCTCTGGGCCAGATTTACTAAGCTGCGGGTTTGTGAAAGTGGAGATGTTGCCCATAGCAACCAATCAGGATCTAGATCTCATTTAACTATGACGTACTAAAGATTGTCACTTAGAATCTGGTTGCTATGGGCAACATCTACACTTTTCAAAACCCGCAGCTTAGTAAATCTGGCCTTCGGTCTCTCTCTCGGCCTCAGTGTCTCGGTCTCTCTCATCCCGATTTGCAGCTTTTCTAATCTAGTGTTGATGTAATTAATTCAGAAATTGAAAGAACATTCACTGAGAAGCAAGTGGTAATAGAACTAACCAAGGAAAAAGAAAATAGTTGAGTGGTTAGCAAGAATTCTCAAATCTTTTGTCAGTCCTTTTGAAGTTCTTCAAAGTGAGCAGCCAAGCTAAGCAACCACCCAAATGGGGTCAGAACCAAATGTTTGAGTCCTTTGGGGATACAAGTTTTCACAGCTCCTGAATTGTCTGCCACATGAAAAAGAGCTGTGGTTTTGAAGAAACCAATTGATTTTTAGCAAAGCTATTTCCGTTTTATTTACTGCTAAAGCACAGATTTTTTTTTTTATTATTTTGTAGCAATAAAGTTTTCTTAGTTTGAGATTTTAAGGCCTCTACTTTGTAACCAATCAAATTGTATTTTATTTATTTGTTAGGTTGCAAAATCAATTTACCATATTAATTTACCATTTACCTAGATCCAGCCCATAGTGCTTTACAGTATTCAACAATTATTTAAATCAGTCATTGGAGCTTGCGGTCTTAAATCCTTAGCACACCTGTGGGATGCGGTCGCCTGCCCTATTTTGAAGATGATTCAGCCGTTAAGCGAATGGCGGCTGTATCCTTGTTTAAAAACCTCTGGAAATAGAAACTTGCTATTGGGAAAAGGAACCTATTTTTACATTTACATGCTGTGGCTGGTACAAGGTTAGGTTTATTGGTTGTTTCTGTGGCAAGCAGATTACCCCCCGGCCTTTCACGCACCTATTTAACATATACTTATAAATTGATTGAACAACTTCCATTCTGTTTTTATTCTGTTTGTGGGCATGTCTGGGAGCAGTTGCTGAGAGGGAGAGCTGTTTCACAGCAGCCATTTTGGAGACTTTAAGGGGTGTCTCCTAGGTAAGTTGCCTCTCAATTTATAAACATATATATGGGACTCTCAATTTTAGAGCTAGGACCACCATATACAGAAAGGCCTTGGCCTAGGTGGCTAGTGGCTTATCTCTGCATTTCTGTGTTTTATTTTACAGATAGAACAGTAGAGTTTTTTCTTTCCTTTTGTTTCTGTGGCTAGCAGATTAACCCCTGCCTTTTTTACCCCTGAACTTCCATTCTGTTTTTATTAGGTTTATTGATTAGGCTGCAGGGCATTGAAAGTTAAGGTTAGGCTGCTCGGAAAGGAATAAGGGTAGGGTCATATATGAACACCTTTAGTGGATGACTCTTTGCGACTGCAGGGGTTGAATCACCGTCACTTTCTCAATAATTCTATATATTCAGCTGCTGTGTGATGGTGTTTTGTAAAATAGACCGTTGTGCAGGTAAACCACACTTCACACAAACTAGGATTCATTTTTCGATCTGCAACCAATTAACCTACTAACATGATTTTGGAGACCTGAATAATAGTAAGAAACTCACACAGACACGGAGAGAATATAAAAGCGCCAAACCGTTAAGGCCTTATTTGGGAATTGAGTTCATGACCTTAGTGCTGTGATGGAGTGGTGCTAACTGCTAAAGCTACCGTGCTGCCCTAATCCCCAAATCCTAATCCTGTTTAGATCCTATCTGAGTGGAATGAGATGGAAGAAAATAACTTAATAACCTGTTCTGTTAGAAGCCCCGTGTCAGGACACCAGGGGTCAGACAGAGTCACCGGATTCCCCTGGCCCTTAGGCTTAGCAATCACACAGGTAAAGAGGACATTAGGGTATAATAATAATGGTGAAGAGGAGAGGACGGTCTGATAATAATGCCTTTATTGCGTTTAAACAGTGACAATGGTAACTAGGCAATAAAGACAGTAAATACGGCCAGCGTAGCTCATAAACACCCCCCCCGGCACTCCCTCTGTCCCAGCGTACTTACCCACTGTTAAGCCGGCTGAAGGCTACCTTAACTTCAGACGGTGTGACAGTGGGTAATTACGCTGGAAACCTAACCCACCCCTCCCTTCCTAATTCCCCCCCCTCCCCTTCGCCTGCCTTCCGTAACTACAGCTAAGTTAAGGTGCTGCACGCCCCTTTGTCCGTAACTAAGCTGTAGTTATGGACGCCCGATCCAGGGCACCCTGATAAATCGATTATGCCGGGCAACATCTGGGCGGCGCATGCGCAGAATGGCAGAAATGCCGTTCTTACGCATATGGCCACCATCATTTTTACGGTCTGGATCTGCCCCTATAGCTATAACAAAGAGCAAACTTGCAGTATTGTGGACCCGCGCAACTGTACAACCACGGCGGAGGGATCTCTGGCTTCGGGTGCACTGCGGCTCGGGGAGAGGGGGGAAGGAATTATTTTGCCCAGAGTTCTGCTTATTCATGGTGGAACAGCAAGTTTGCCGAAAGATGGATGATTCAACTGCTTCAGCGGGCCGTACCATATGATGTCGCATTCTGGAGGCCGGAGGTTCCCCATTGTAGCTGTGGAATTCCATTTTTTCAATATTAGCAAACTTACAATTAAAATACTTTAATTTGCAATGCAACACATAGCTATTATCATAGCGTCTACGGTCGCACGGGTTCCCAATACTGCAAGTTTGCCTAACAAAGTACCCAAACACATCAGTCCCAGCACCTGTCCCTGTGAGTTCCTAGTCCGCAATAAAGTCCATACAGTCACCGGCTGAAGCTTTAGAGTCCTGTCCGGGTCAACGTATTGAGGATCCCGGCCGCTCGGCCAATGCTCTCCACCTTACTTGATGGGGTGCCTAGCCTCGGGCTCCCTGCATTTGGCAGGCTCCCTAAATACCACAGCGCCGGTGAGCTGGTAAATCTGTGGCAAGTCCTTGTGGCACTCCGCAGGTCTCTCCTTACAGGCCGAGGTCTCACATCAGTCCCGTCAGTCCAGATACATCCCGGACCATATGATGTCGCATTCTGGAGGCCGGAGGTTCCCCATTGTAGCTGTGGAATTCCATTTTTTCAATATTAGCAAACTTACAATTAAAATACTTTAATTTGCAATGCAACACATAGCTATTATCATAGCGTCTACGGTCGCACGGGTTCCCAATACTGCAAGTTTGCCTAACAAAGTACCCAAGTACATCAGTCCCAGTACCCGTCCCTATGAGTCTCTAGCCAGCAATAAAGTCCATACAGTCACCGGTTGAAGCTTCAGAGTCCTGTCCGGGTCAATGTATTGAGCCAATGCTCATCGGCCAATGCTCTCCACCTTACTTGGTGGGGTGCTGAGTCTCGGGCTCCCTGCTTTTGGCAGGCTCCCTAAATACCACAGAGCCAGCAAGCTGGTAAATCTGTGGCAAGTCCTTGTGACTCTCCTCAGGTCTCTCCTTACAGGCCGAGGTCTCACCTCAGTCCTGTCAGTCCAGATACATCCAGCTTCCCAACGATGTCCATTGTTTCCTGTAGAGGGGAAGGGGGAGGGGCAGGTGGCGATGCAGCCCCCTCATCTGCTTCCTGTAGAGAGAGAGGGGGGGACGACAGGTGGAGATGCAGCCCCCTCATCTGCTTCCTGTAGAGACAGGGGGGACAGGTGGAGATGCAGCCCCCTCACCTGCTTCCTGTAAAGGGGGGGGGACAGGTGGAGATGCAGCCCCCTCATCTGCTTCCTGTAGAGATGGGGGGCAGCTGGAGATGCAGCCCCCTCGCCTGCTTCCTGTAGAGACGGGGGGACAGGTGGAGATGCAGCCCCCTCGCCTGCTTCCTGTAAAGGGAGGGGACAGGTGGAGATGCAGCCCCTTCACCTGCTTCCTGTCGCTGGACACTGGCACAGTCTGACACAAATCACAATATACACTGAACACGCTATAAACTAGACATTTACATCTGCAGGGTAGACCAGGGATAAAAAGTACCATGTCCTTATGTGAAACCGTTAACTATAGTCTTTTTGCCCTCCTCATTTTATCAAACCCTGTTTAAAAAAAAAAACAAAACAACAATAAAAAACAAACCAACAAAAATCACAAACCCTCACTTGCAAAACAAATGTTGATCTTTTTATTTTTTTTTCTCTTGTGAAATTAGCAGACCTGGGGTGATCAATGATTGCTATTAGTGTAGCTTTCTTTCCCAAGGCAACTGAAATGAGTGTCCCATTTGTCACTGTGACATGGTACTGACTGTATAGAAACCCGTTATTAACATGTGTAGCATGTAGGCTGGACGTAGGCAAGGCTTTTACTTCTCGGTTCCTATAAAATCCCAGTAGGCTTGTTACTTGGCGTTCCACTGGGGGTTTCCTAATCCAATCCTTTCCTATTTTATTCATAGACTTGCTGAGTTTCCTGTGAGCGTCTTTCTACATGGATGTAAACATTTGTTAGAATACATGACGGATGTGATTTGAATTATGGCAGAATCATTACTACGTTATATTACCTGTAGAATATGATTTGCAGATCATGCAGATGTATACAGGATTCCAAGTCCTTTTACTCATTCTGATTTAATTAGTGGAATAACAGCGCAGCTTCATAGAGCGCTAATTGCTTTTTCTCCATGTCCTCGAGGTATTCGCGGTGTTAGAAGCCTCTTTCAAGCATTGTGTATGAATAGTTAAAGACATACAGCTGTTCTCACTCAGTGTCCCTCTTTGTTCATCTCCCAGGTTTTATGGATAACTGCTAGTTCTCTGTGTTCTCAGACTGTGAGTCGTCATGGAGTATTGATATCAAAGATAGTATTGAAAATTGACTTCACTTATCAAGCTAATAAAAAGATTACAGTAAAATGTATTTTGTAATATTTGGTGATCACAGTTTTCACTAAATTAAGAATGTTCAAGCACTTTGAATTAAATATCTATGTTGAAGAAAGTTTCATCCATATGTGAATATTTTCTCATGTTGTATTATTATTATTTCTGTAAAGGTTTAGTTTTATAGGTCTGTGTATAAGATTTATAGCTAATGGTTTGTGTAGATTGGTTCATATAAAGATGGGGCTGCCACATCTATTGGGTTATCAGCAATTTGTGGATGAATGTTTTTATTTTTTTATTTTTTGCTTTCTGTGTGAGAAACCTTGAATGGACACTGCACACACAATAGGTGAGACATTGAATGGACACTGCACACTCAATAGGTGAGACATTGAATGGACACTGCACGCTCGGTAGATGAGACATTGAATGGACACTGCACGCTCGGTAGGTGAGACATTGAATGGACACTGCACGCTCGGTAGGTGAGACATTGAATGGACACTGCACGCTCAGGAGGTGAGACATTGAATGGACAATGCACGCTCCGGAGGTGAATAGGTGAGACATTGAATGGACACTGCACACTCAATAGGTGAGACATTGAATGGACACTGCACAGCACACTCAAGAGACATTGAATGGACACTGCACACTCAATAGGTGAGACATTGAATGGACACTGCACACTCAATAGGTGAGACATTGAATGCACCTGCTTGTTATTTGCACTTACATAGAATAAACAAAAGTGTATAAAGGTGCCAAAAAGTGACAAGATGGTTAAAATATAACTAAAATAAAAGCTGGGGGACTACAGAAAAATATAGTAAAACAAAAAAAGGGGCAATTAATAGATGTGCCAGTGGATGTGAAAGGTAAAAGTGTTAATCTCTACTATGTGCAAATAAATGATGCATGGGTACACTGTTGAAAATTTATATAGACATAAATATAAGGTGCAAAAGTGGTAAAATAAAATGGTAATGAGGTAATCTATATAGATATAAAGTGTTAATATATTAAAACTGGAGAAAATAACTAAAGTGCAAATATAGGCACATATGATAAATTACTCGGCTCTAAATGAAAAAATAAAATAAAATCATTCTTCATAAAATAGATAAATATCAATAATTGCAAAAATGTGAGAATCGCAATCAAAAGTTTAGATTAAAAAAAATGACAGTCCGATGTTCAAAAATCGTGTGTGTGTGTGTGTGTGTGTGTGTGTGTGTATATAGATATACATATACAAAGTGGCTTATAGCTAGAATGTATTAAAATCGATCCATGAAACTGAATCTGATTGAAGACCTCAAGGGCAGGTTTTGATATAGGTTTTTGTGGTATGTTTGGGAGCACTGAATCAGAGCTTGGTAAAAAAAAAAATATATATTTTCATTCAACTTTGGTTTTGTTTAGAAGAATAAGCCGCAGAACTTGCTGATATTTGTGCCCTGATGAAAAATGCTGTTAGTGTTGGGCTACTTTTTGAGTATTCCTGGAGTGCCATCTATTCTTTGGGAGTGTCTGTCTATCTATCGGAACAGAATGAGTCCCGCATGCATGGATAGAGGGGCAAGACTCTTCATGCAAATGAGCTGCACACAGGCTACTATAGTACAGTATGGGCGTTCCTCTAGAGTTAGGACTGCTTCACAGGTAGGAGTGCCTTGCGGAAACTAACATATACACGGGAAAGTTAAGGTTGCCCTTAACCACTCATAGGTTGTAGAACCGTATTGTTTGCTTTGAGGCCATGTGTCCTCTCTTACTTAGTTTAGGCCACACCTGCTGCGTGTTTATAATCTATGGGTGTGTGGTTTTTAAATGAAACAAAGGCTCCTTTATTTAATCCTATGCTGATTTTACATTTTGTGCAAGACTTTAACCTTGTAAAGGTGCCATTATTTGGTTAGAGTTTGTAAAGTTAATTTTATTTATTTAAAATGTTGTGAACAAACACCATTACACTTCTATTTAACAGTGTTGGTTGTTTGTGTTGTTTTTTGTTTTTTTTAAATGCTTATTGTCTGCATTTAGTGGATCGTTGTACTTCTAAATTCATGCAATATGCATTTGTGTATTAAGTATGTCATAATTATTTTTATTTGGAGTTGTATTTTTAATGGATACTTTTGTTTACATGTTAATGAGTACGAGCTGTTTTTAGAAAAAAAATACTTTAATTTTTTAAAGCCTAATCGGTGCATTTAGTTACGGTACTTATATTTGAATCAAAAGCAATTTTAAACACCTAAATGCACAACCGAGCCACAAGTAACAAAGTCCGCACTTACCTAATGCTGCACTGTTAAGTTTTTTTCATGTGCGTATATTTAGGGACGTTCGCAATTTTACTCTTAAGTGTGAATCGGGTCCAGTGTCTTGTTTTTGTTTTATTGTTTTAGAGCTGTTCAGAACAGCCTACAGATATATGTAGAAGGTCTGCTTTTCCTGCATATCCTCAATACCTAACAAGTACTCTACTCTCTTAAAATTGCCAAAAGCTTTTGTACGTATATTAATGGTGGTATTGTGGCCACAATGGCGATTTAATGCGATTTCCATTTAATCTATTATATTTTTATTTCTTCAGATCTCTCCAAAAACAGATTTTGCGAGATTCCCCACGATGTTTGCCTGTTTGCACCACTTGAAACCTTAAATTTGTATCACAACTGCATCAAGTGCATTCCAGAGACCATTAAGCATCTTCAGATGTTAACCTATTTAAATATCAGGTACGTCTGGCCGTCTTTGTTGTGAAACCAAAAGAAGGTAAAATATCCTTTTATTATACAGCTTTTATATTATAGGACCGGATCCACGCCCCGCATACGTTTGTGTGGGGGTGATTAATTCCACATAGAAGAGGGAAGTTTATTTCCTCCTGTCACTCCCAACTTTCTCATGCGGCCTTTAAGGCAGATATGTTGCTATAAGGCTGGCTTAACATAAATGTGTGGATCAACGGTCCGCACGTAACTACATAACCCAGCCCATACAGTATAATTAACATCTGCCGTCCCTCCCCCCACTCACTCTGCGTACTTTTAGAAGACACAGGGCCCGATTCAATTGCCGGCGAAGTTTTCAAAAACTTTGCGTCGGTAAAAATAAGACGCCTTCGCCGGCAATTGAGCGCTAAAAATTCGCCCATTCAACACTTTGCGTACTTTTAGAAGACTCAGTTCCGTATGATCGTAGATTTGCACGTAACGTAAAAGGAGTGTACCATCTGGAGTGTACCGTTCTCCCATCCGTCAAAACACCCTGCTTACGCACTTTGCGTGCTTAAGTGGGCGTTGCGAGTCCCCACACCGATGGCTTCATTATGAAGTAGGGGCAGCTGAAGTCTGTACTCTATGGTCACAAGAGTGAGGATGTGGATTAATGACTATGTGATACTTAAGTTTTACTCATCACTCTTGTCGTTTCAGTCGAAACCTTTTATCGACGTTGCCAAAATATCTTTTTGACTTGCCGCTGAAAGTGTTGGTTGTCAGTAACAATAAACTGGTCTCCATTCCTGAAGAGGTTGGAAAATTAAGAGATTTAATGGAGCTGGTAAGTTCTCAAATGTTTCTGCTTTTTTTTTTTTTGCATAAAACTTTATTTTTTTTTTACGTTTGGTTTTTATCTTCTGTTTGTAGGATGTTAGCTGTAATGAAATACAAGTTCTTCCTTCCCAAGTAGGAAAACTCCATTCACTTAGAGAAATTAACTTAAGAAGAAATAACCTCCAGGTCTTGCCAGATGGTAAGTTTCCTTGTTATTGCTAAACTTCGTCTCCAAGTTATAATGTCACTTGTTAATGGATGAAAGCGATTGAAAAACGGTGATAATGCCTGATTAACACAATCCGATTAGACCGTTCCAGTGTGCTCAATAAACCTGTGTTGTAAGGAATCCTAATATACTCCTTTCGGGGGTAGCCATCGGCGACATTGCAGTACACCAGATGTTTCCCAAATGAATTAAACAAATACAGAACTCTTTAGTGTAATAAGTCTGCACTGTTGTCAAAATAGCCTTTTACCAATTGTAAATCACGGTTGCCAACTTGAATATCAGGGAGCTTGTGTTAGCAATATATAGGCGCTGCTCCAAAGCTGTGTCTTGTACTACCGAAGGAGTGTGTCCTGTGCCACCAAAAGGGTGTGTCCTGTGAATAGCTTCACCCATGGGTGTCTAGAGATGTCAGGAAAAGGATTTCTCAATAAAATGACAGCGTCTGTATTTATTGATAAATTGTCAGTGGTTAAATTCTGCAATGACTTCTGTAAATGAATCGGCATCAGGGAGGTTGACAAATGCTTCAGGGAGTCAGGGAGATCACCCCCTCTTCAGGCAGCCTCCCTGATATTTAGGGAGAGTTGGCCACTATGATTTAAATAAAAAGGTGGCTAACTGGAATCTTTGTTCCAGTTCAGATCCAAGTTACAGGTTGCTCATGTAGAAAATAATCCGATTAAAGCCCAGTATAGTGTAGCATTTCAAATGCGTTATCTGGTCAAATGGACAATTATTATATCTGAAAACAAATACAAATGTAAAGCTGGGGACAACACAAGAAACCCTTTCACCAGATGCGTTATATATAATGATATTAACAATGACCCATAGTCAGAATGAGCTTGGCGATTCATGCGTACACAGATACCGATTGCGTTAGATCCGTGATTTTCATCTCTTTACCATCTGTTCTTCTGTCATATTCCATTGTTTTTAAACCAAATCAAATGATGCGATGTGCTTTGCAACGTTATAAAAGAAATCGTGGGAGCGTGTACACTAATATGGTCATGTGATCAGTGTGAGAATGCGGAGAAAGTTGTGTAATGTGTACCCAGCTTTAGTCCTCAAAAAGACCCGTATGGAGTTACTAATTTTCTTCTGGTTTTTATGTTACTGGTAAAACAATAATCAAAACAAGGAGAACAATGGAGCCTTTAAAGGTGCACCTGTTGTGTTTGTGCAATCTAATAAATATACCATGCAAACTCTATAAACTCTATGGATCCCAGCAGGGGGTGTCCTGATAAACGGCCAGGGAAATGTCTCGTTATCGGCACCATACACCTCTCCTGCTGGTACCGATAATCCTAGCAGAAGAGGGGGGGCAGTGCTAGTACTATGCTACTCTGACAGCTTTGATGCCTTCAAAACTGTCAGAGCAGCATCGTATATAGATATACAGCAGCGGCTATTGCAGGGATCGTACCAGAGTGTTTCTGGTGCTTTTATTGACGTTTTAAAAATTGATGCTGGCCACTAACTAGAGCGATTTTTGGCCCGATCCATGATGATTGTAGGATCGGGTCAATAAACGTCCTAGTGTATGGCGCCAGCCTTAGTCTATAAATTTGTACCAGTGCCTGATCATTTTGCACTTTTTGTGACCGGTTTATTGGAATTTCAAGCAGTAAATGCATTTATATATTCAGGAGAATGCTGCTTCAGAATTCTGTTATCTTTAGTTTTTAGAAATATACTCTGCTGAGAAATATTATTTTTGCTTTTTTATCTGCTGGTTTCCATCCAAACCACTAGGGTCATTGTTTGGCGGTAACTTGCTGGGGTCCTGTAAAAAATGTTTTTGTCAGATGGGGTCCCGGAGCAAAACAGTTTGAGAACCCCTGCCATAGTTGATGAAGGCGGGTACACACTACACAGTTATTGGGGCCTGATAACGATGTAGTGTTGATGCTGGATGGATTTGTGGTGGTGAGTGATGGTTTTCTCCACTATCAGAGCCAGGGTAATCGTGAAAGTGTTTACCTGGCATAAGCATCTTTTTTTTTTTTTTTTTTTGTAAGATTTTTTTTTTTTTTTTTTTTTCTTACTGTTAATTGTTCCTGTAGACAATAGTATCCTTTAGAAAAGTCAGCTCTCTTTATACAATCCTTATAAGCTGCAATTCATAATTATGTCTTGCCACGAGCTAAAAATTGGACCATGGGGTATTTTGTAAAAAAAATATCAGATGCCTAAATTAACTAAGTGAATGAGACTCAGGTCCAGTTTAAAGTTGGGCACCCTCCTATATAATTCTCATCAGATCCAACCCACCAATTAACCAGCTATTGGCAGAGCGAGTACACTGACACTACCTCAATTTCATCCAGTTTTGGTGATCTAGCAATGGCAAAAAAAAAAATGTAATCTTGCATAAATATCAAGGGACCCGATTGCAAATCACTTAACCAATCTAGAAGTGTTTATGCCCCTGCTACTGGTTTAACTAATGCAGTGACATAGGGCTGGATCCAGACCTTGTTAAGTGCATGAACTTACTTACTCCTGGGCTAAACCATGTTGATGTCAGGGGGAACAAGTTAATTGTATTCTTTGCATGCAGGGATATATCTTTGAATTGCTTACTGCACACAGATACTGACCAGCTTTACTATCACACTGTTATTTAGACTTGGGATAGGAAACATCACCTCTCAACTCTAATACTGTTTACAACAGATGAAATATGACTCCCCTGCGATCAACATGGTTTAGCCCAGGAGTAACTCATTTCATGCACTTAACAAGGTCTGGATCCAGCCCATAATGCATTCATAAGATGGTCACAATACATGCAGATTGGAGATCTGCAGGTAATACATTGGATGTCAGATTGGGTGTAACATCTGCAACTTTAGCCTGCAGTAGGGTTGTTTATATAGGGCCGTATGCAGACTACCGGATGTCTAACGTATACGTCCGGTATTTAGTGTTTTTCCTACTGCGCATGCGTAGTACATTTTTTCCGTTATCTACGTATCTTTTCCTTACGTAAATTGCGTAAATGCGGCCTTTCAGCCCTCATTTACGCAATCTACGTAAGGGAAAGATGTAGATAACGTAAAAAACGTACAACGCATGTGCAGTAGGAAAAAAAACGCTAAAAACACCGGACGTATATGTTATTCGTCTGGTAGTCTGCATACGGCCCATGCTCTGGTGAGGAGTTGGACCCAAGGAGTATTTTATAGATGTGTACCCAGATTAACCTGAAGCTGAGCACGATTTCCCCTTCTCCGGACGGAACGGTCTGATAACCAGGGATATTATGCTGGCTGAACCCTCTCACATCTTCTGTCCGCATTGTGACATCCTTATAAGCTTAGCACAGCACGTTAGTCTGATGGTAATATCGATCGGAAGTGTTTACCGCTTTGTTAGCTTTTCAACAAGTTGGTCCAGCATACGCGCTATACAGATATCAGGCTGATTGTCCAATTATCAGGTTAGGCCTAATCAGACTGCCTAATCTAATCAACATCAATACATAAATATTGATCACAAATAGAGCGTCAAATATGTTGTCTTGCCAACAAAAGGCCTAAAGTACATAATGTCAATGTGATGTCATGCCACTGCGTGTTATGATAGAAGTAACAGTGTTTTTGCTTTTAATTTCATTTAATTAAACTGTAATTAAAGCTATAAGCCAACCATGCTTTGTTTATAAAGCTGTGGCTCATATTAACCAATGTATTCCCCTCTTTATTTGGCACAGATTTGCCTGAAAGGGAAGGTGCACATATTTAAGTTTCTGAATATTCATGCTTGCTGCAGGACAGAGAAGAAGCCGGATTCTCTCGACTTGCCCTCATTAGTGAAAAGAATTCCTTCTCAGCCCCTCACAGACAGGTTGTATGTCTTCTAATGCTTACATACGTGTGATAAAAGTCCATGCTCTCAGCTTATACCATACCCGTGTCTTCACTCGGGGAATGGATAGACATTTGCTGAATAGATTGTTGCTTGAGTCATTAAACACACTTTGTACGCATCAACATAGGGCCTGATTCATACTTAAGAAGCTTCTACAACTTAAGTGCGTATTTGCCCGAAATGACCCACTGCTCTTGTGTAGTAGTTCATTTACACTATCTACGTACCGGATCGATGCGTGGAAGAGTGAGTTCGGTGCGGATCTGCCTGTACCTAACTCACTCTTAAGTGTGAATCAGGTGCGTTGTCTTTTGGTTTACTACTTAAGCACCACTGCTATTAATGTACTAAGAGAATATTAAAATCCATTATTCAACTTATTCAAAATGTTTTAATTGTAATAAACCTCATTTCAAGGAAGTATAGTCCTGACTGGGTGTAGTTTTCTGAATGCTGATGATTTGAATGGCGACTGTTAACATGCTAAAATACAGTGCTCACTGGTCGTTACCGCGACACCTGCATTCGCAGAACGCACACGCGTAGTACTTATGCATTTAGAAGGCGTAAGTGCCTTGTACACAATTCTGGATCTGGTTTTGGGTAACACGGCTTGTTGCGGTCACCCCTTTGACTCCTAGCATGCTTTTAAATCTGTTGTTATCCTTCTTTTCTATCCTACAGGAGGCATTGACCCAAAGATAAATGAAATTTGCAATGACAAACACAAATTAAATGTCAAAAAACAAATGTGTCCTATACCATTGTATAATGAGGTTCATTTTGTCCATATGGGCAATGAAATTGGTGTTATAGACATGCGTGATTTTTCTTTTATTGTGTAATGTACAAGGATTCATGTTGTGTTTGCTTGTGGGTTTTCTTTTTGGCTTTCGATCTGTCACCATCGATTAATGCTGGTTTTGGTTTTGTTGCAGTATTGAAGATTTTTATCCAAGTAAAAATCATGGCCCTGACTCTGGGATTGGCAGTGACAATGGAGATAAACGTTTGTCGACGACTGAAGTGAGCTTCTATAATGCAATAGACAAATGTCCAAATACAATGCAGATTTACTTTCCTAATGTGTGAAATTGTGTTTGCTATTAAGTGCTCTTTAATGATCTTCTGCTGTGCCAAGGGAATGGAATTCCATTTATGTTTTTAGTTATTGATTGGCTGGTTCCAGAATATTTTCTCCTTTTGGGGGCATTGCTGCATTATTTGCTTTTTAGGCAGGGGGAGCCATAGGCTGTAGATCTGTGTTGTGTCTATGCCAGCACCTGATTGCACAATACGACCATTAATCAGTGCTGCATACACACTGTACAATTATCTGTCAGATGTGTCAATTACCAGTTGATCGGCCTAATAATTGTATAGTGTGCACCCAGCTTTACTGTTGACCACATTCTTTCATCTGATAAGATAAAAATTGTACATTATTTGTAAAACTCTTAAACTGTCCTAGCTTAAATATTTCCTATCTGTGGACTTTTGAACAATATTATTGTTTAGATACAATATTAGATAGTAGGCAAGAACCTCTTGACTCATCTAATCTGGCCATTATTGTGTAGTTTTCATTTTTTTTTATTCTATGTTATTAATCCAGACGTTTAATTTTCTCTATTGTGTTAACCTCTGCCACCTCTGATGAGAGCTTATTCCATCCGTGCACTAACCATTTTTCTAATTTTAAGTATTAATTACAAAACATTGACGTATATTAGCATGCATAAAGCATTTTCTGTATTTAGTTATCAGGTTTTTTTTTCTTTATTTGCAAAACTATTCTAGGGCACTTGATGGAAATCTGTCACTGTTTCCACAGTAATCTGCCCAGGGAAGTAACAAAATCTAAAGACAATGGGGTAGATCCAGAACTACGTCTACCGTATGTTTACTCGCGTAGCGTATTTTCTCGTGCGTACCTTCTATACACTCCCCTAGGCACACCCCTTGAATGTACCGATTTTGTCAAGATACGCTTTTCAAACCCTACCTTAACTTTTCCCAACGTAACCGCAGTGATCCGCACACGTACGTATGGGCAACACGTATTTTACGCAGCGAAGCACGCCCATACTGTACACTTTAAATACAAACCCCTGCCTACTTAACGTATTTTGGACTCACGTAAAATTGGCACGCCCACACGTAAGTATTTACGTGACA
>WWET01005042.1:61891-89792 GCA_011038615.1 Limnodynastes dumerilii
TCTTCCTCTTCTTACTTAAGCGCCCAGAACCCTATCTAACTTATCTGCATGGATCTGTGTCCGTATTGACCCGCTACTCCCCGCCCCCGGGCCATTCATTAGCATGCCGAACCCGGCCTGTGTGGCGTGGTTTTGTCATGCGGATTTTAAGTGCCGGCCCCTTTTATGGCAGTTTACGACACATAACATCTGGCGTGCGCATGCACCAAAGTTACATGTCAAGGGGACTTGTGCAAAAACACTTGCGTGAGTCTCCTTCCAGCCCTATTTGGGAATCGGGGCCTTGGGGAGTAAAGCGGCTGTAGAAACATACATTTAAATATATGACACAGAAGAGAAATTCTCTGGAATGACAATGTCCTACAGCAAGAAGTTTGTATTTCCATGCGATTAAAACAAAATTGGCCTGGTCCCTGCCTAGTAATTCTTTTTAGAGCTCTTGCCTTAATAGGTTTTCATTTCATTGGAAATGTTTTGCAAGTTTCAGTATATCTCTTACTCCGTAGAATTTGCATCGCGGTCCTGACAAGCAAGTGATATAGTTCTGCTTTCTTTGTTCATGCATGTTGTCCACTCCTTTAGTTTGCTGCTTGTGTTGCAGTATACTGTTTGTTTTTTAGGAATAACATTTTGCAATGATCGTTCTCAGCAGATTCTTTCTATTCAACGCTGATTTATATGGTTTGCATTTACTTTGAAGTAACTATCTGCTATCGCTGTTAGAACACACTGCATTTTATTTAGCTTTGCTCCTCTGGATTATTTTGAATACTGTTATGTTTTGCCTTTACCATAGGTTACAGTGATTACTAGTTGCTCCCAGATTAGGACATATTTTAATTATTGGACACTCTGATACAAACAGGACACCAGTTTTGGACCTTATAGGTTAATTCCGGTTGGAGTCTCCGGTCCAATGGACCGCTTTGCGAAAAAGAGACAGCCGTAAGTTACTTTTCGGTTGTCTCTCTTTCGAATAGGGGGGCGGTCTTTTATTTTATTTTTTTATGAATTGGTGAGTGTGCCGATCGCCATACTCGGCCATTCATTTTTGCAGACCCGCCAGATAACAGCTACGGAGAGGCGATTAACCTCTCCGAGGCATTTTAGTGTTAGAGGGGGTTAGGACCATAGAAGGGGAGGGTTAGGGTCAGGCTGTGGGGAGGGGGAGGTCTTAGGGTTAGGTTATAGAGAAAGGAGTATTAGGGTCAGGCTGCGGGGAAGGGAGGGTTAGGGTCAGGCTGCGGGGAAGGGAGGGTTAGGGTAACGGAAGAGGAAGGGTTGGGGTTAGTTTAGCCACTCACCTTTCAGAGCACTGTGTTCGGTGCTCCGGGGATCGATTTCTATGCCTCATCGAAGCATAAGTAATCGATATCCCATCCAGTTTAAAATGGGGACCCACACCCGGTTCATTCCACTCATTCAGCGTGGTCATTTCTTTGCAGTATCTCTACTGTGCTCTAAACAGTTCACTTTATATCTGCAGTTCTTTGCTACCGAATGTCTTAGTTTTATTGAAGTGTAGAATAATATTAATGCCACGGTATTTGAAAGGGTTTTTTTAATGTATTATATATATGTACATTTTGCATGTGTATGCACAATCTTTTATGGATAGATTTGACTCCTAATCCTTCCTTGAAACTTTCTAAATCTGGAGTACAAGTAATCATGCTTCGGAATACTTTTATTTAGCATGTATTTGTTTTTCCTCTTTGTTTAGGAATGTCGCTCGAGCAGCATGAATTTTCCAATGCTTTTATGTGATCTTTACATTTTTGGTCTTTCCTTTTCAAACATTTTTAATATGTAAGTGATTTCCGTAGTTTGTTTCAGTACTAAAACACCAGAGGTTAAAGAAAAAATAGAATGATTATTGCTTGCACAGTACAGGGTTGATGCGATATGTCATTTGTATAAGCAGACATTTACATTGTGTGCAGTGATGTGATGTGAAATAAATGCAGTCATTTACTATATTTCTGCAGAATTTGGAATCCAGACTGAAGGTCATTTTGCCGGATGACATTGGGGCAGCGCTAATGGATGGGGTCATTTTGTGCCATCTCGCTAATCATATAAGACCACGTTCAGTTGGCAGCATTCACGTTCCATCACCAGCAGTGGTAAGATGTTTCGCTTTCGATGTTACGTTAACTTTTATTATTAGGAGAAGGATGTAACCAAATGGATACAGATACTTTCAGACAATAAAATAGGGTGGCAGCCTTTATCTATCTATCTATCTTTGCCTAAAATGGTAACAGTCCAATACCCAGTCATGAAATGGGCACTTAATAACCATAGCCTAGATTCACAACCCCGTCATTTTCCACATACGTGCCTAATTTTACGATTCTAGCTACTATGGATGCGTAGTAACTATTTTACGCAGTCTACTTAGCGTTTCGTTACATAGATTACGTACAAGCGGTCTTTAAAGATCTACGTAACTAAACGCTACGTGAATTGCGTAAAATAGTTACTACGCACGCGTAGTAGCTAGAATCGTAAACTTAGGCACGTATGTGGAAAATTACAGGGTTGTGAGTCCGGCCTTATATGTAACATTTACACAGTTAATTACATATAGCATCGACACATTTCCTCTTCCGCGGTTTAGTCAGTCTAGCCCCAGGTGTTGATACTCTATTCATTATATCCCATTATGCTTTGTTGGGTATCAGATATACCTGTGCTGTTGGATCATGTTGTAGTTTCACAACACCTGGAGTGGTAAAGTTTGCCTGTAGCTGGAATCTAGAACTACAGACATTTTAATGTCTTACTTGCTCCCTGGCATTTTTTTTTCTTCATCCATTGTAATTATTTCTTCAAAATATGAATACAAATAAATGGGAACATTAACAAGCCATTCTTTTCAACAACATGAAACCATAGTAAAGGCCTTTTTATTGTTTCATGGCGTGAAGAGGATTGGGGTTTTAACTTTTGATAATGGACAGTTTGGTTGATCCATATAGAAAGACAATAGGCATTTGATTCCTTCACTTGGAGTATTTGAACTTTTCCCTTTTTCTCTTAGAAAAAAAAAAAAAGATAAGAGGGGGAAGAATTAGCTGGATAACTACTTCCTATGCAAAGACCTAAATACATTAAAGACTGTGCAAAGAAGAGCAACTAAAATGGTACATGGCCTGTGTCACAGAACATGCCAAGAAAGGCTAGAGGAACTAAACATGTATAGCTTGGAGCAGAGAATGGATAGGGGGATATGATTGCAGCTTTCACATATATCAAGGGTTGTGACCGGCTAGAGGAGGGGGCATTTTTCAAAGGAAGACTGCATATACGAAACGCTACGTAACGAAACGCTACATAGATAGCATAAAATAATTGCTAAGCATATGTGGTAGCTATAAACGGAAAAATAAGCACGTAAGTAAAAAAAAATGTTGTGAATCCAGTCCATGGAAAGTAATGGCAGATTAGAGCCGCACGGCCCATCCAGTTTGCCTTTTTGTTTTGTTTTTAAGACACACTGACCCTGTTTGATCTTCGTGTGTTAGTTGTTTTTTTTTTGTGTATGTTGGCCGTTATCACCTCAGATGGGAGGCTATTTAATTTACTCTTTCAGAGAAGCAATTTTTCCACACATTTTCTCTGAAGCTACCACCCGACAGTTTATTTGCATGTCTTTGTGTTTTAATACACCTTTTCCTTTAAAAAGTTACAACCACCTGTGTGAAAACTGCCATCATATCTCTGTCCTTTCTCTGCTTAAGTGGATGTGGTGACCGGTCCAAGCCACTGTATTTTGAACATTATACAGCCACCAGATGAATGTCAGCTGTATCAATGTTCTAACAGCCCTCAAAATTGAAAATTGTTTCAGGAACAACAGCTGATTTCCGCATTGCCAAAAGTGTGAGGCTGCGGCAGAAGGATAGGGCTAGGCTGCAGCAGAAGGATAGGGCTAGGCTCCGGCAGGCTAAGGTTAGGGCTTATGGGGAAGGTTAGGGTTGGCTACAGGGCATGGAGGGTTAGTGTTAGGCTGCGGGGCTTGGAGGGTAAAGGTTAGTGCTAAAGAAGGGGAAGGTTAGGGTTAGGCTACAGGGCATGTAGGGTTAGTGTTAGGCTGCGGGGCTTGGAGGGTAAAGGTTAGTGCTAAAGAAGGGGAAGGTTAGGGTTAGGCTGTGGGAAATGCAGGGTTTAGGTTTGTAAAGGGTCAAGGGTAGGGTTAGGTACCAATACTTACCTTTTGGCGGCTGACTCTTTGCAACTCCATCTGTTGCATCACCGCCACTTTCTAAAATGCAGATTGTCAGAAATCAGCTGTAGTACAATGGTCTTTGGAAATTAAGACCATTGGGGTAGATCCAGACCTAAGCACATTAGCGTATTGACACTAGCTGGTGACTTAAAATCGCTATTTTGTATGTCCTGCGCATGCACGCGACAGATGATGCGCCACGTAACTTTGAACGTACGTACCAGCCTCGTATCAACAGCGTAACTACAAACGAAGGGGTGTGACATCCATACGACACCCGTAATTACGGGTGAGGCATTTAAGTCATAAAGTATGGGCGCACTTAGGCACTTGTGTACGTGAAGCCTTTACGTACGTCAGTAGTTACGCTTTGAAAAGTTAAGGTAGGGTTTGGCAAACGTAAAACTGCAAAAGTACATATGGTCTAGGGGAGCGCATAGCAAATACGCCACGCCTTGACACATAATGGAAAGGTAGGTCTGGATCTGGCCCATTGTCCCAGCGTACCGCACTCGCTCCAAGCTTCACGTGTTTAGTCTCCTAACCTTTCTTTGTATGTATTGTGACTTAAGCCTTGTACCTTTTATAGTTGCCGCTGTTTGCACGTTGATAAACACTGAGGTCAGCCAGACACGTTGAATCCATCATAGTTTATTACCGAAAAAAAGGGGGGCAAAAGACAAAAGGAGCTCTAATAACCAAAGGGTGCGGAATAAATATCATACACCTATATTCCCAAAATGTTGATCAGACAGCTCCAATATACTATTGCTGACTGTGATGGAGCTCCAATCAGACTTATTTGCAGTATATTAGTAGGCTCTTGTATAGCATCAGCTGGCTATCATGTATGGGAACAAAGAGCCTACTAATATACTGCAAATAATTATTATTGGAGCTCCGTTACAGTCAGCAATAGTATATTAGAGCAGTCTGATCAACAGCTCTGACTATATTGTGGTTTGTGGGATTTTATTGCACCTGTCCCTTTATTTTATTTTATATCGGTGTTCTGTATTGATGTTTTTGTTGTTTTTATATTTCTATACTTCCTATTCTTATAATATTATAAATAATCTAAATAAAATTTTGTATCCTTTAGCGCTTCTTCATTTTCTCTATATTACCGTGTGGTCATTTTCCACCTTTTTATTTCCGCTGATCACAACCGGTTTGTTTCATTGTAAGCACATATGATATGTTTATCAGAGGAAGTGGGCTTATTAAGCCGTATTGCTGAAACAGAGTAAGGCTACATGGAAGTGTAAGACATATAACACTCTTTATGTTTACATGCAGACTTTTCAATAAACCAGCAGTAACGGTAAAGCGAGCGATAACTCCGTGTTTAGACTTGTTACTGATAAACTTTCTGAATTTAGTTAATAAATTCCTAGTTTCAAGTTCCTGGGAAATTCTGACCATTTATGCAATTGGTCACTGCACTGTTTACAGTAGCAAATGGAACTGTGCTGTTTATCAGTTCAACCATTTCTTAGAACTCAGCGCAGAGAAACTTGTTTTCCTCTTTTTAGTAGGCACAATATTTTATTTTCCATTAAAACAATGGTATAAAGGGTGTTTTCCCAGTCATTTTAAGCGTACCCTTTAACCTGCATTCTAGATGGGTTTCTGGGAAATGTTGCAAGTCAGTCACATTTCAAAATCTTGCGTTTCTATCATTTGTTTCCTTTAGTAACGTGTTAGACTAAAGTAAACCCCACTCTACAGCTATAGTATTATTATTATTGCTAATCCTGTCATTTGATAGAAGGGAATTGGCATTCGAACGTTACTGAGTATTTCATCGTGGTCAGCCTATTTCCAACAAAAGCATTAGCAAGGAAACTTGTGAGACCCCATACACTCAACAAAAATCTAATATAAGCCACATAAGGAAACCACTAAAGGCAAATGTCGTCATATTTAAAACAGCTGCAAAAGCATTGGCTCTTGGAAGTGTGTAATGTGTGTTTCATGAAAGTCACATCTTGCCAGCAAAAAAAATATTTTTCTTGGAAAGAAACAGCAATTTACTTGTCTAAATAAACTGTATGTTATTGTGTGAGGACCAATGCTTCATACACAAGGTACAATTATTTCTACAAAAGCACGTTATACAACCGTCAGACACAATGATTGCATGTACAGAGCAATTATCTCACTGTACCTTTTAAATCGTGTCAGACCTTTTGCACGCCGATCCAACGTCACATTAGTTCTTCACTTCTCGTTTTTCATGCATACGAGAAATTGGTTGCGTACGCTGAATTATCGGGGGCGCTCTATCGTATTGTTTTCAGGCAAGCGTCACATTGTCGGCCTGTGGCTACATCTTTAAACATGAACTGCTTTGAGGAGCTCTCAAAGGGGGTGCATCATTGGTATAGTTGGAGGCAAACGTTGTGCTCTTTATCTATGGAACAAATCTATTTTTCAGATCTGGGAGTCTACATACTATATATAAGCAAATGAATAAAACCAGATTCCACTGCGCTTGAAATTGCAGCTGTCTTGAGGGGGAACCCTACAGCCCTAACAAATAACAAGGAATAAAATGTATGAAAGTGGATTCTCTTGAGCCTGATGTGCCTCTGGAACGCCACATTGTGCGAATCTACATCACGGATTTTATTTCTCATCCTATAGGTTTAGCTACTGTAGTAGACGGGAATAGGCGCAACCCGTGCCTAATCCTGTCATCATGCTCAATAGAATCTGCACCTAAGTGTCGGTAAAATAAGTCCTGTTATCCTGTTAATGTGAATAGGGATGAGATGGAGTCCTAAATAATAGTCTTCCTTTGGGGACCTTGTCTTTCTCATAAGGGATCCATGCGAGAAAAAGGGAGGATAACCAAGAGATTCTAGCAATGGTCAGAGTAGAATTAAATAAACGGAGTCCATTGATGAGGACGTGATCTTAACGTCCGGTAGTAATACATTTTGGGATCATTGGTTGATATGTATATGATTTTGGATCCCTTTTGAGAAGGACAACTATTTATATAAGCGGGACGATGTTTTGCTGACACTTAGAGATTTTAGCAGTCATGCACTTTTATACATTTGACTTATGTTTTTATGTGTATAATTATGGTATGCTCTTTGGCTGGTTGCCAGCCGAATAGCAGCTTGTATCTTGCCAAAATGCTCGCAGCAAAATTGTTCTTGGGAACGTGTTCCTATATCGACCTGTTCCCAACAGACTGCAGTGTTGCGTTAGGCTTAGGTTAAGGAAGGATTAGGCCAGACGAAGGGATGGTTAGAGTTAGTCTTCCAGAACGGAGGGTTAGGGCTCAAGATAATATAGTGTTAGTTGTGACTGAATATGAATATTTCATGTTTTTTTGCTTAGTTAAGGATTGTGGTTTACTTTATTTTTAGCTGCTTTTTTTGTTATTGGATATCTTTCTCTGACCACTTTCTCCGCAGCCTTTGCTCTGACTTTAGTGACATATTATTTAATTGTACCCCTTACATTTATATTGTTCTATAGCTTGCTAGTAGCGTCAGGTAATTTTTTGGGATTCTGCAACTAGTAACAGTCTAGAGCCGGCCTTTGCAGCTTGCGGTTCTTCAGGTGATGAGAAACTGAGTCCCAGCTGCTAGGTCTGTGTAAGTAAAGCATAATGGACTCATAGGGCTGGATCCAGAACAACGTCCGTCGCCCATTAAACGTCCGTCAGATGCCGAAAATAGCTACTGCGCATGCGTAGTAACTAATTTACGTAATCCATGTATCGTCTCGTTATGTAGATTGCGTATATGCGGTCTTTAAGACCGCATATACGCAATCTACGGAACGAGACGATACATGGATTACGTAAATTAGTTACTACGCATGCGCAGTAGCTATTTTCGGCATTTGACGGATGTATTATGGGCGACGGACGTTGTTCTGGATCCAGCCCATAGTCCTGGAGAGAGATGCAGGTTGGCCAGGCCTGATCTAGAACAATACATTATAGCAGTGCAGGGGTAATCAGGGTAAATGAAAGCTTTTGCTGCTGTCTCTCTCCCCTAGAATGCATTGTTAATAGAAATGGTGTAAGTACATATTCATATTCACTTTATCTAATCATTGTCTTCCAGCCTAAACTCAGCATGGCAAAATGCAGGCGCAATGTTGAAAACTTCCTTGAGGCTTGCAAAAAACTTGGTGTTCCACATGTAAGTTTTCTTATTCTCATTGTCCGACACATACAGTGCCTTTTTTTATAAGCATTACAGCTGACGTAAAGCCAGGGTTGCGCTACATGTATAGAATTAGATATATTATTATTATTATTATTATTATTATTATTACTACTAGTCTAAAATAACCCATTCATTCCCCCCCCCACCATGTGTCTCCAGCCCCCCGTTATTCTCAAGTTGGGGTGGCGAGTCCCTCCTCTGCTACCTAGCAGCAGCCTGTCCCAGTTAGGTAGCAGAGGAGGGACCCCGTGCCACCATCTCCACCTTACCTCTGCATTCTGGAAGTTCCTGCTGCATCCAAGATGGCTGCCATCTTGGATGTGACCAGAACTTCTTTAGTGTGGGTAGGAGGAGAGGGCGGCGTCTGGTGGCGGGTCCCGATACCGGGAGCTGCCTGCCACCACTAAAGGTAAGTAAAAAGGGACTCACAGGGGAGGGGGGGAAGTGTGTGTGTGTGTTTTGTTTTTTTTTCTTCCCCCTCACCGTTTGGCATGCGCAGTAGCGTTCCAACGTGTGGACACTACTGCGCATGCGTATACCGGTGAGGAGCACAATGGCTTTTATATAGATAGATTGCTTATTTATATAGTGCCACAAATCGTCCGCAACGCTATACAGAGAACATTCGGCATTCACATAAGTCCCTACCCCTAATGGAGCTATATGCTAAGATCCCTAACACATTCATACATACCCACTTTATAGATATTATTTATAGATACTATATAAAAATACATCAATAGTCAATACAGAGAACTTCTTACCCCACAGGCACGCAGACACCCACTAAGGATAGAGGAGTAAGGGCAGTCAGGATATGGGATTCACTGCCAGAGAAGGTTGTGATGGCAGATTGACTTGATATGTTATAAATGTTATTATTATCGTTTATATGGCGCCACAAGGTGTCCACAGTGCCATAAATAATACAACAACAAAATACAGTACAGACATACAGGGGGATTAAGAAAGGATTAGCCAAAAAAATGTTTAAGCTGATTTACTAGGACCATTAATTAAAGTGAAAGATAGTAGTGGATCCGGGGAGAAATCGGACGGCCATCTCGGGTCAGCAGGGATTTTTCCAGATTGAAACAGATTGGAGGTTGCTTCATCTGGATCAATTTAAATTATAAGATGGGGATCTCAGGAGATCCATAATAGGTTGAGCTTGATGGATTGGTACCGGTTACTATGTTATATGTTTCTTAATGGACACTCTGAGGCTTCACGGAAATAATAATACAGCAGGTGGCCACCCCTGTGAGTTTAAGGACAGCAACAGAGCAGTTAAGATAAAATAAATTGCCATCCGTTTTATAAAGCAGAATGAGTGTAACAGTGTACGTGTTCTGTCTGCAAATTGCTATATAGAAAAACACAGGATAAAATGGTGCTTTACATGTACCAAGCAATGAGTAGTGAATGATTAATGATTCAACAATCCTGTATATAATGCATGGACCTAAACTTACCTTCCCTCCCCATCTTCATCTTTGTGTCTCTTGTGTTCACCATCTTTCACTTATAGCATGTAAGCTCTTATGAGCAGGTCCTCCTCCCTCCTGTTATCATCTCTCTACCCTGTCCTCATCACTTCCCACCTTTTTCTCTCTACTGTCTGTCTCTCTCCTTATTCATCTGCTCCTGAGCACATATCCAGCATCTTTATTTTCCTTCCATATTTTGCTATTTTTGTACTGTTTTATTTTTGCATTGTATTCCTTATTTATGTTTTTATACCCTCTGTTAATTATTGTATATGTAACTATTGGCTTTGCTATTGCCTCTGTTGATAGATGTTAATAATGGTGACCCCTCACACTAAAGAACCATTGTTATTCTTATTCTTGTCACTATTTCTTTTTCTTACAAAGTGTCGGTAGCAATGGTAGCAAGCACTGCAGTGTTATAGAAAGTAACATGCTTCATCTGTGTTTTCCAGGATAGACTGTGTTTGCCTCATCACATCTTGGAAGAGAGGGGGCTGGTGAAAGTCGGGGTCACAATTCAGGCACTTTTAGAACTTCCAACACTTAGAGCGTCACAACTTTCTACAGTGTAAACCGCCACGGAAAGCCGACAGCGAGTCTTGACGTACCTAGGAGCCGGTCTAAAGCCTCAACAGTGGATTCACCACCGAGACTTAAAAGCAGTGATGGGCAACAGGTGGCCCTCACAACAGTCCCCTGTGGCCCTCAGCTGCTTGTGTGTTGATGTCAGATTTTTTTTTCTTTAGTTGTTGGGATGCCTGCGGGTACAGCGTTACACACAGGTGTCTTTCTTTACCTGAAGGAATTTATTACTGAGGTTCTTAGACATAGGATGCCTTCAGCACTCCAGGCCTTTTGAAACTACTGGCCCCATCGTGCTTTACCAGGCATAAATTTTGCTGGAGCATGCTGGGAGATGTAGTTTCACAACATCTGGAGAGCCACAAGTTGTCCATGCCTATTCTAGGTGATATGCAGCAGTTTGGAGGGTTACAGGATCCCTCAAGAGGGGTTAAAGTTGCCTATGATTACTGTGAAGTTTTATTTTGAACCCTAAAAGTGTGCACAGCTACTGTTTCTTCACTAATTGTAGTGAATTGCAGAAACTTTTGTTCTTATTTCCACCATCCATTTTATAATTTTAAAATGCTGTTGACTGCATATGTGTTTTGTAAGATGTACAGTCACTTTAATGTTTTATTTTAAGCTACCGATGTAATAGAGTATTGGATAAAATGTACATAATTTTTGCTAGTGCTTGTAGTTTATTTTAAACCAGTGAAATCAGTTGAACAATGATCAGTTTGAAGGTCTTTGATGATTTATTTGCACTTTTTTCTGGTAATTTATAATACTTTTGGCATCTTCTGTATTTTGAGTTTGTGATTTTAGTGACTGCTACAAAATGGAACTGACCCAGTTTCCCCTGGATTTTATATATGTATATATTTGTAATTTTTTTAAGTATTATTTTTATAGTATAAGTTGGTGCCAAAACCTGTTTCAGTTTTAGACTGTTTACATGTGAAGTGCCTGTGTGACCTTTCTAGAATCAGAATTTCTGCAACGTGAATTGAGATTTTGATGTCAGTTTTGTACTGTCGAGAAATTAACAGGGTTTCACAAATTCATCATTTGTTTTGTATTATGTTCTTTTTGTTTTAGTTGTGTTACTGAGCACTGGATTTGTAAATACTAGTTAGCGTTTTTTTGGCTAGAGTAAATTTTTTAAGTTACAGTAGTGGGTTGAAAGATCGAAATTCTTTTTAGGGATGGGCGTCCGGATTCACAGTTACCGTACGTCGTTTTCGTCTTACGCACGTTTTAAGAATTGAGCTACTGCACGTGCGTAGTAGCTTGGTTACGCTATCTATTTACGCAATCTACGTACCATTTCTGTACGTAGATTGCGTAAGCACGGTCTCATGTGTAGTAGCTTGTTTACGCTATCTATGTACAGAAATGGTGAATCCGGACCGGGGTTGCAAAGTCTACGAAATAACTGGCGGCAGCAAAGTTTTGTATTTTGAGGTAAAACACCAATGCGATCATTGCTTCAGATTATCTATATTTTTAAACTGGACAAAAAACATTTTTTCACCCCTTTTACACCTTAATGATTGATTGGAATGCATCAGATGTTATTATTGACTTGTGTAAATCATTTATCATAAGGTCATATTCAGATGTTCGCTTGCTATACTTGACAGTGTTTTATCGACATAATGATAAAGAAGGCGTAGTGTTTATATATAGCAGCTGCTTATTACTTTTACCTGTTCACTTACCGCTAAGACGTGACTCCATCAAAGATATCTTTCTTAGAATACCAGTCATGTGGAAGAAGGTTGATGGCATCTGGATTATATATCTGCTAAGTCAGTGTTTCTCTACCTTGGTTGTCAGGGATCACTATCAGTCCATATGTTCCAGGTCTCCTCACATAGGGGTGGATCCACACTTCCTACAAGCGGGCGCTGCTTCTCCTCTGGATCCAATACTCCATCCTGGTTGAAAACTAGACAGTGGGGCAGGATATTTCTTAGAACGCCCCACTCTGAGTGAGGGGGGAGCCATGCTAATGGTTCAGCAAGGGCAGGCTTCAGCCCGTATGTACTATCCAGATTCCTGCACCATCTCCATATACAGGGATAGATATCTTAATCTAGGGGTCGCCATGTGGAAATCCATATGGGAGAGGGGAGTGGCCTCCTGTATTTTTTGGATGCGGTGGGGTTTACGGTATCGAACCTCCGCTACCGCTGCGGCCTGAGCTCTGACTGCTGTGGTAGCTGAAGTCTGGAGTGACATAAAGAGTGCAGACTCTATAGCAGTGATGGCTAACCTGTGACACTCCAGGTGTTATGAAACTACACTTCCCATCATGCTTTGTCAGGTATCCGCTATGCTTTTGCAGTCAAGGCATGCTGGGACTCGTGGTTTCACAACACCTGGAGTGTCACAGGTTAGCCATCACTGCTCTATAGAGCGCAATGATGAATTAGATGCAAAGGGCACCTCTTACGATAGCTGAATGTTGCAGATTTGATCTTGCACCTCTATGGGGGGTGAGAGAAAATCTGTGCTGTAGATTCGCACAGTGCGCCATGCCAGGCACATTGCACTCAATAGAATCTGACCCAAAGAGTTCCACCCATGGAGTCCGTTATGGACACACTTGGGCTTAGGCAAGGAGACCTGGAAAACATGCACTGTTAAGCTGGGTACACACTACATGTTATCCAATATATTAACTATATATGCTCACAATTTCAAGTCCTGATCAGCATGGTTACATGCAATCTACAGGAAAGGTCTGTGGTTTTTTGCTCCAACGAAAAAAATATGTAATATGCACACCCACAAAGGTGGCCCTAATGCAGGAAATAAATGCAGGTACATGAGCACACTGCTCATTTGGAACAACATTGGGACATTTTTAGATCAGTAAAATTGGAAGTTTTAAATGATTCGATCATACAGTGTTGTGTACATTGCATCAAGGCATGATCTCTGCAGTGTACACACTAACACAATATCATTGAAAACACTTATTTCTCGTGTGATCTGCACTATAATTGTGTGAAAAACATGTAGCTTGAGAGCAAAACAAGTTCAAATGTAGACAAGGGCAAATCCATGTTGAACTGCAAGAAAAGGCACATTTAAACAACACAGAATTAAGCAGGGTTCACACTAAAGGGTTATCTGACAATTTTTCTGCCAATCAGATCAGAAATATCTGGAGAAAACTTTCATGTGTACTGACTTACAATCTTCACTGCAACCATTCCCATTCATGTTTCTGCATAGTGCCACCTTGTGGATGAGCATTTCGTTGCAGCAAAGGTTTATTAGAACCAGTGGTCAAAGTGAAAATATGGACATTTAGAAACAATAGAGGTAAAAGGAGATTTACAGCTTTTCTAATAAGTCAGTGGGAGAAGTGACTGTATGGCATACCCCCTCACTTCAAGCCCTGAACAGTAAGTAAAATGATCCACAGGAAACTAGAGCACAGTGTGTACAGGGGACACTGTTAAACAGGTCAGGGCTAGAATAGTTACCCTGAAAGGGTGATAGATAAGTGGAATATTCTCCCATCTGAGGTGGTTGAGGCCGATACAGTAGAACAATTTAAACATTCTTGGGATAAATATAAGGGTATCTTAAATTGTAAACCAAATTGAGGGTAAATAGGGTCTAGTGTCAGTATAGGTTTGAATAAACAAATGGGCAGACTAGATGGACCATGTGGCTCTTATCTGCCGTCACTTTCTATGTTTCTATGATTTGAAAAGATGTTGGATTGCCACCAAAAAGGTCAGTGTGTACCCTGCTTTAGAGTTTAGAGGCGCAGTTTCCTAGCTCTAATTTACAGATTCCTCCTAAAACGTTACAGTATGTGAGCTCTCTGTGCAAAAGCAAAGTATTTTCCCTGCATGCAAAATAATTGTCACATTGCAATATGGTATTTGCTCAAGTCTGCACTTCCCCCTAGTATGCCCTTAAAAAATGGCGTAAGCTGTGGGTCAGCCTTGACTGCTGAGGTTGGGAAACGCTGTGTTAGGGTCTCTATTATGAATCATACCGTGATCTCGTTTTTACTTTATTTTAAAAATGACAATTAACGTTATTTTTTTTCCCCCCTCCAAAATTCTGATCCAGTGCAAATAGTTTGAGTGAGTAAATTTTCACAGACACGGTTATTCATAAGGAAATTCATGCTGCTTTCCTTAGAAATGCAGATGGCTTTCGCTCCTGCTGTGTGGTATATGAATGTTAGGTCTGGACTGCTGGAAACAATTTGAATTATTTAGGGTTTTCCTATTATGGAATTGGTTGTTTTTTTTAAACAAAATAGCATTTCAAGTAAACAACAAAACATGACTATTCTAATTTTTTTTGGAGCCCTAGGGTCAGATTTACTAAGCTGTGGATTTGGAAAAGTGGAGATGTTGACCATAGCAACCAATCAGATTCTAGCTCTCTTTCCTTTTACATACTAGAGAATGTTAGCTAGCATCTGATTGGTTGCTATGGGCAGCATCTCCACTTTTCCAAACTCGCAGCTTAGTAAATCTGGCCCCTGATCTTTTTTGACTATGGTATCTGCAGTGCTTTTAAAGAAGATTGAAATACAAATGCTTAAGTTTAAATGCAATTAATGACCCTGGCATAGACGGATCCATGTTATAAACATTACAGTTCATGAGGATCAATGAGCACTATTATGTACAAAACACTGGTCTGTCCGTACATATCAGTCCTTGTGAAAAAATAGAGTGAAAGTTGCTATACATTTTGCATTCCAGAGCCACATTAATTAGCTGATTTCTATTGCTTTAAAAAAATGTTGTTTAGTTATGTACATAAATCGTGCCTTGGTGAGGTTAAATGCTGTTCATCCAGAATTAATGTATACAAGAACTTCTTTGTATACTGGTATGTGGGGCGATGGGATTGGTTGCAAATGTCAGAATTGTCTTTTGTAAATTCTATGCCACACCCTCTGACAGAGTTGTCCAATCAGCACAGGCCATTATTGCTCTTGAGTTATAGTTAGAGTAAACTTGTGAGTGCTGATTTGGAGTGTTAAAGAAACTTGGTTACAAGGAACATTATTATTGTTACTTTTTTTAATATAGTTTTTGAATATGGCATATTTAATACAATAAGGTTTACACTTTTCTTTATAAAATATGACTAAAGTCTGAAATTGCATTTCTAGTGCTTTCTTGGTAATAAAACAACTTGTAAAACATTTTCAGCCAACAATATGGTGGTTAAAAGATAGAAAAAAAGAAGCTATAAAAGTTCTTGTGATTCTAAGCAAACTATTGCTATACAATGAAAAAAATAGGTCAGGTGATCCGTACCAAACACTATCTAGCATCAAGGTAACTCCTGTGGGTGAGTCGCTATCTGTGTTGCAATATATGTACCCGGGATGCCTGTGGTAAGACAGTTCCTCCCTTTTGAAAGTATGCAGCAGCCATATTAGAGTCAGACTTCCAAAGTAAACTAGTAATTACTGATGAGGACACTGGCTGTGCTTTTATTCTAATATAGGAAATGCGTGTAAGTGTATATGGAAAAGCTGCTGCCAGGACAACATTTGACTACTGTGTAAATTCAAGGGAAAAAATAGTTTGGTGCTCCAAACCATATGGTGATTATATAATATATTGTTTGGTATAGGGGAACAGGAACTCCTTTTTTTTTTTTTATTTATTTTTTTTTTTCCCCCCTTGTATTTACACAGTTATTTGTTCGGGCTACACCTGTTCCATTTATATATACTCATACACACATTACATATATGTGAATAGAAGCACAGGCTTGTGTCTTCCTGTTAGGTATTGCTATACAATTCCATAGGGAGTGTATCTGGCCATATACAGTGTTAACTATTAGAGTTTCTTTAAGCTGTACTTGTACAGGTTACTAGGAGCGTATGGCACAGATGAAGCAGACAAATACATTTTTATTATACCACTAACATTGTACTGAAGATACATAATACCTGTGAAGAAAACTAGTCAAATTGCTCTACTCTATTAAAAGTATAAACTACATTAAACATGCATTGCTGAACAAGGTCACATTATCAATTTAGCTAAAGGTAAGCTTGATTGTTATGCTAATGGAATATAACTTTAAACCCTCTTAATTATGTTATACTTGGTCTGATGCTGTAAGTGCTGCCTTTTTTTTTTTATTATCCATAATGCTTTTGACTGTTGCATTATGTGCTTCATTGACTTTTAGCAATACTATATTTGATGTACTTATAATGCATCTCGATACAAAGTGTAATTGAAAACGCAATGTGAAGGGCTTGTTTGCATCTTTTTTTTGGTTGCTGTTGCATTTACACAGTAATAAGTGCATGAAAAGCACATTAAAATGGGGGGGGGAGAGGGTCAGTGGCGCTACTCACACCATTGCATTTCAATATGTACATTTACCACTTTAGAATGTCACAACCTATGTCTCGTGTACATTCGCTACCAATAAAAATAATAATAATATTATTGGCAAAAGCACAATGCAAAAAGGTGAGTGTTTTGTGGGAGAGGGAAACAACCACTAACAGGTGGATCTAAAATGTTATTTTAGGGGGGGGTGGTTTATTGATCATTTTAAGCCCCTCCTTTTTAGTATTGAATTGTCCCCTTTTCCTCACCTCATACCTCTCCCCCACTATTTTCTTTATATCTTTCTTTCCACACTGCTCTCTCTATATCTGTCTATACCCATTTATTAGAAAAGGCTTTTTGTAGGCTGAATAAATATTAATGTCTCTGAAGCCCCCCCCAAGTATCTCCATCATGTGTCTCAAGTCTCCCAGTATTCCCATCATGTCTCTCCAGCCCCCCAGTATTCCCCATCATATCTCTGCAGACTACCCAGTATGTCTTTGCAGCCCCTCAGTACCCCCATAATGCCTCTGCAGCCCCTACTTTTTCTATCATGTCTCTTCTGCCCTTAAGTATCCCCATCGTGTCTCTCCAGCGCCCCTCAATATTCCTATTATTTTCCTCCAGCCCCTTTCAGTATCTTCCATCATGTCTCCAGCCCCCCTCAGTATTGGCCCCTCACTAGTGGTCCACTATTGTTTTAATCTATACAACTTTATTGCAGATGTAGTCTCCTATACTGTAGGACAGTAAGTATCCTGATAGAGCAACTTCCTGTTGTGCAGACCCACCCACATGACCCATTCCATTAGGTGCACAATGATCTGCTCCTTAGCTTCCAAGAATCATTTACTATGGTAACCAACTTTGAAAATAAAAGATCTTTTAAATATCAGTTCATTAATTAAAACCTGGTGAGTGACGGTTGGGAAGTCAGGAGTGGAGTATTGTGTACCTAATGGAAGGGGTCTCGTTGGAGGGGGATGTGAGAGAGCATGGTAGACCAATATGTTTGATGCAAACCCTCCAGGCAATTCATGTACTTTACTCAGTTTGGAACTTTAAACATAAAATATTTTTCAAATTGAATTATTAAATAAAAGGTACGGATACAAAATATAAAACAGATAATGGTAAAGTATGTACAACAAGTCGTTGTAAAATAGAGAAAATAGGACTGTATCCAGTGTTTATAAATAACAAGAGATCAGGTGACAAGTTATACTTGGGCAAAACCATTCTGAAAGTTAGGGGAAGGGCCAATTTCTTCAGTAATAAGCTGCCCATACACTAAAGCGATTATCTGTCCGATCATCCAATTATCGGGTCACATCAGGATGGATTTTTCAAAGTCTTAATAATCGTACCAGGGACACTGGTATGATTTTTGATCTTTTGACATGCATGGAGCCAGTCAGCTCACTCAACAGCTCCCTCTTCTGCTAGAATTATCAGTCCCAACAGGAGAAGTATTATATGGCACTAATCATGGGACCTTTCCATTTGGGAACCCGTCCCGTTTATCTAGCCACCTCCTGATTGATAATCACCCTAGTGTATGGCCGGCTTTAGAGTTGAGAAGTGATGTTTCCTAGCTCGACAGTGCAAAAGTAAAGCTGGTCAGTATGTGTACCATAAGCAAAAAATATGAATTTGAACTCCCCTGAAATTCTACATGGCTTTAAATAGATGTAAATTTCCCCCTGTTTTCCTTCTATTTTTAACCTTGGATCGGTCATTTTTCAATTAGCGCAGATGCAGTCTTTGGGGCTGATGCAGAGTTGCACTTCCACCTTTTTTTAGGTGGAAGTGTACAGCTCGGCGAAACCATTTTTCAAAGTAAGGGGTGTCAATTAATTTAAAAATGTTTGCATGCAGGGAAAATACATGACTTTTACACTAAGAACTAAAATACTGCATAGCTTTTTGTTTATTCTATAAAGTAGAGCTGAGCTAAAAATCTTCACCTCCTAATTTTAATTCTGGTTTTACAATTGAAATCTACCTCCCCTTGCAATTCAACATGGTATTGCTCAGGTCTACACTTGCACCTAAAAAAAGGTGGAAGTGCAACTCTGAATCAGCCCCTTTGAAACTTTAAGCAACGTCTTGTTATGATACCATTTTACCATTGATATAATCAAAGTTCTGCACACATGCGATGCTTACAGCGCAGCACACTGTCATTGTAGACTAACTTAGTCTGCATTAAACTAACCATTTCTTATTGTAATATTTTTATTTGTTTACCGATTATGACTATGGCTCAGTTTGATTTCTGTAAATATAAATATTTGTAATACTGGCAATGACTATGTAAGTAATTTTGAACTATGGTTTCATTCTTAAAATGACTAAACATTTTTTTCGTGAATGCTTCCAACTTTTCTATGTTCGTTGTTAACGGATTATTATTTTTCTTCAATTGTAAATAAATCCATTTTTATTGCCTTTGCATGGAGGACTTGTCTAAAAATAATACTGTATATATTAATAAAATGGAAACATTTCATTAAATCACGTTTTGCTGTTTTTTCTTATTCAGATGAACAAAATTTACTTTGTGGATGTCTGTTCAGAATGATCAGATAATGTAGTCTGCATTGGCTGCAAAATACTGTTGAACAGTGTATAGGCAAAAAAATATGAATACGTCTTTTTTCCCCCTTTGCTACCTGCAGCCTCTTCCCAGCAGGACAAACGAACTAAAGGTTGGCTCGTCTTAGCTGCAATTACTGGGAAATACTCTGAATCAACCACCCTCCAGTTTACATTTATGCCCTTGTGTATTACACCTCTTCCTTTGAAAAATGCCCCCTCCTCTAGCCGGTCACAACATTTAATATATTTGAAAGCTGCTATCAAATCCCCCTCTCCCTTCTCTGCTCCAGGCTATACATATTTCGTTCCTCTAGCCTTTCTTGGTATGATTTGTGACACAGGCCATGGACCATTTTTTTGGCATGAAAAACTAAGGGACAGCTCCAAAAAGTCTGCTGCGCTCTTAACTCCATCCGAAGCAGGTGTCTGTTAGCGGATGTCTGTTATATTGGTACCTACAAGGGTTTGGATCATACCAGGAAGCATCGTGTTCACATGCAGTGTATTGAAACGTAGGCGTGTTCTGAATGCCGATGGCAGAAAATACTCACATTTTTTTTTTATTCTGGATCCGGTCCAAAAACCTGTTATAAAATCTCATGCAACTAATTTGAGGTTTAGGTGTAATTCAGATTAATACATAAGTATGGTGGGTTGTGTGGACACATTAGTCAGGCACAATGCCAATGTGTTAGGACAGCTGATAAAAGTGAAGCTAAGTGCACAGTGATATACAGGAAGGTATGGAACTCCCATTGCACTGCGTTGTGTGAGCCAGTGTTATGTCCCTTGTTTCCACCCAAGTGCATCCCAATAAATCGAAAATGATAATTATAAATTCAAATAATGAAAACAAATTACAGCACTATAAGAAATATGGATATAAATATGAACAAATCATTTTTTTTTTAATTTTTTTTTTAAGAATAATAGATACCTGTTATGAAAGTATCAAATGAATTAATAAATAGTCACTGAATCTGTGGATGAATAGTTTTTTTTTGTTTTCATGTTTGTCTTTGTTTTTGTTTTTTATTACTTGTGTCTTTCCTTCCTGTATTCTAAACATAAAACAAGCTAAAAAAAAAATTATACAAAAGTAAAAGAAAAAATAAGTTACACAAAGATTAAAAAAGGAAGTGTGTATTTAAAAAATTGTAATAAAACTAACAAACAGAACAATTAATAATTTCCATGTCTTTCATGTTACTTTATGGCAGGAGCCAATATTTAGATGTAAACTAGGCGTACTTATGGCTAGGCTTGTGTCTGCATTAGGCTTAGAGAAACACAAGTCTGGAGCAAAGCCAAGGTTTTTAACTATAAAACTGCTAAAACTGGAGGCACATCAAGAGACAATACTTGCTCTCTTTATATTTGCTGTGATAATTTGTTTCTTCCAGCATGTCAAAATAATCACCTATGATCAATCCATACGACAAATGCAAGAGAATTGAATACATTTATATTAAATGGTAACATTTTATTCTCAGATTCACTATAACCTTAACAAGGCACGAGATGAACTAAAAGACAAAGATGTGTGAGGAGGCTCATCTCTTATACTGACAGGTTATACACCCTGACTATGTTAGTTGTGCCCTAAAACTGTGTTTGGGCTTGTTTCAGTTTATAAGCATTCTCTAGAACAGGGGTGTCAAACTCAAATTCATCGGGGGCCACATCAGCAGTTTGGTCCCCATCAAAGGGCCGGTTGTATCTGTAGGTCTATGTGCCCCCTTTTATAGTGCCCAGCCATGTGCCCCCTTTTATAGTGCCCAGACATGTGCCCCCTTTTATAGTGCCCAGCCATGTGCCCCCTTTTATAGTGCCCAGCCATGTGCCCCCTTTTATAGTGCCCAGCCATGTGCCCCCTTTTATAGTGCCCAGCCATGTGCCCCCTTTTATAGTGCCCAGCCATGTGCCCCCTTTTATAGTGCCCAGCCATGTGCCCCCTTTTATAGTGCCCAGCCATGTGCCCCCTTTTATAGTGCCCAGCCATGTGCCCCCTTTTATAGTGCCCAGCCATGTGCCCCCTTTTATAGTGCCCAGCCATGTGCCCCCTTTTATAGTGCCCAGCCATGTGCCCCCTTTTATAGTGCCCAGCCATGTGCCCCCTTTTATAGTGCCCAGCCATGTGCCCCCTTTTATAGTGCCCAGCCATGTGCCCCCTTTTATAGTGCCCAGCCATGTGCCCCCTTTTATAGTGCCCAGCCATGTGCCCCCTTTTATAGTGCCCAGCCATGTGCCCCCTTTTATAGTGCCCAGCCATGTGCCCCCTTTTATAGTGCCCAGCCATGTGCCCCCTTTTATAGTGCCCAGCCATGTGCCCCCTTTTATAGTGCCCAGCCATGTGCCCCCTTTTATAGTGCCCAGCCATGTGCCCCCTTTTATAGTGCCCAGCCATGTGCCCCCTTTTATAGTGCCCAGCCATGTGCCCCCTTTTATAGTGCCCAGCCATGTGCCCCCTTTTATAGTGCCCAGCCATGTGCCCCCTTTTATAGTGCCCAGCCATGTGCCCCCTTTTATAGTGCCCAGCCATGTGCCCCCTTTTATAGTGCCCAGCCATGTGCCCCCTTTTATAGTGCCCAGCCATGTGCCCCCTTTTATAGTGCCCAGCCATGTGCCCCCTTTTATAGTGCCCAGCCATGTGCCCCCTTTTATAGTGCCCAGCCATGTGCCCCCTTTTATAGTGCCCAGCCATGTGCCCCCTTTTATAGTGCCCAGCCATGTGCCCCCTTTTATAGTGCCCAGCCATGTGCCCCCTTTTATAGTGCCCAGCCATGTGCCCCCTTTTATAGTGCCCAGCCATGTGCCCCCTTTTATAGTGCCCAGCCATGTGCCCCCTTTTATAGTGCCCAGCCATGTGCCCCCTTTTATAGTGCCCAGCCATGTGCCCCCTTTTATAGTGCCCAGCCATGTGCCCCCTTTTATAGTGCCCAGCCATGTGCCCCCTTTTATAGTGCCCAGCCATGTGCCCCCTTTTATAGTGCCCAGCCATGTGCCCCCTTTTATAGTGCCCAGCCATGTGCCCCCTTTTATAGTGCCCAGCCATGTGCCCCCTTTTATAGTGCCCAGCCATGTGCCCCCTTTTATAGTGCCCAGCCATGTGCCCCCTTTTATAGTGCCCAGCCATGTGCCCCCTTTTATAGTGCCCAGCCATGTGCCCCCTTTTATAGTGCCCAGCCATGTGCCCCCTTTTATAGTGCCCAGCCATGTGCCCCCTTTTATAGTGCCCAGCCATGTGCCCCCTTTTATAGTGCCCAGCCATGTGCCCCCTTTTATAGTGCCCAGCCATGTGCCCCCTTTTATAGTGCCCAGCCATGTGCCCCCTTTTATAGTGCCCAGCCATGTGCCCCCTTTTATAGTGCCCAGCCATGTGCCCCCTTTTATAGTGCCCAGCCATGTGCCCCCTTTTATAGTGCCCAGCCATGTGCCCCCTTTTATAGTGCCCAGCCATGTGCCCCCTTTTATAGTGCCCAGCCATGTGCCCCCTTTTATAGTGCCCAGCCATGTGCCCCCTTTTATAGTGCCCAGCCATGTGCCCCCTTTTATAGTGCCCAGCCATGTGCCCCCTTTTATAGTGCCCAGCCATGTGCCCCCTTTTATAGTGCCCAGCCATGTGCCCCCTTTTATAGTGCCCAGCCATGTGCCCCCTTTTATAGTGCCCAGCCATGTGCCCCCTTTTATAGTGCCCAGCCATGTGCCCCCTTTTATAGTGCCCAGCCATGTGCCCCCTTTTATAGTGCCCAGCCATGTGCCCCCTTTTATAGTGCCCAGCCATGTGCCCCCTTTTATAGTGCCCAGCCATGTGCCCCCTTTTATAGTGCCCAGCCATGTGCCCCCTTTTATAGTGCCCAGCCATGTGCCCCCTTTTATAGTGCCCAGCCATGTGCCCCCTTTTATAGTGCCCAGCCATGTGCCCCCTTTTATAGTGCCCAGCCATGTGCCCCCTTTTATAGTGCCCAGCCATGTGCCCCCTTTTATAGTGCCCAGCCATGTGCCCCCTTTTATAGTGCCCAGCCATGTGCCCCCTTTTATAGTGCCCAGCCATGTGCCCCCTTTTATAGTGCCCAGCCATGTGCCCCCTTTTATAGTGCCCAGCCATGTGCCCCCTTTTATAGTGCCCAGCCATGTGCCCCCTTTTATAGTGCCCAGCCATGTGCCCCCTTTTATAGTGCCCAGCCATGTGCCCCCTTTTATAGTGCCCAGCCATGTGCCCCCTTTTATAGTGCCCAGCCATGTGCCCCCTTTTATAGTGCCCAGCCATGTGCCCCCTTTTATAGTGCCCAGCCATGTGCCCCCTTTTATAGTGCCCAGCCATGTGCCCCCTTTTATAGTGCCCAGCCATGTGCCCCCTTTTATAGTGCCCAGCCATGTGCCCCCTTTTATAGTGCCCAGCCATGTGCCCCCTTTTATAGTGCCCAGCCATGTGCCCCCTTTTGTATCGAAACGATACGCAAATTACGTACAATAGCTACTGCGCATGCGCAGTAGCTACTGTTCAGTGAATTACGGCCGTCCATGAAAGACGGCCGTAGTTCTGGATACGGCCCCGTGTCCACAATGATCATGAAGTATAATAGAAGATCACCACCTCTTCTTTAGAGTGAAGAAATATCTGAACATCACTAATGGTTGATGTTTGGGTATCTTGTGTTTTTCCATCCATTATACTTTGGCCCAGTTTTTCAATTTTACTTTTTGTACCTTACAAAAATAAATCTAACAAAAAGAAAGGTGACAATAAACAACATTTATCCCCAAAACTGACAGGTTGATATACTGATAAGAAAGAAATACTGTTTATGGTGAAACAACTTAAGTTTAAAATTTTATCTACCCTTTGCCCAGGCAGTGAACGATCCACCCATGGAGGTAAAAATCGGTCTGTATAATACCGCTTTCACATCACCACCCTTGAAAAATCTGGGATTTTAAACCTGGGCCAATTGCTGTGTCAAAAAAAAAAAAAAGGCTGCATTATAAGTCCACCTATAACCCGAGAAGTTCCTGGGTCTGACCTTTCCGCATGCATTTCCCATGACTTTCCCAGGACTGTCCTGGCAAGCCACTGTCAATCACCCTAAAGAGGAGCTCTTATTGGTTGAAAAAATGAAGGGGACTTATCTTTTTTAACAAACTACGGGACTTCTAAAAAAGAGGACCTGAAAGGAGACAGGTGGCATTTTGTAGTACTTGTAGGTGTCCTTCCTGGTCCGGCCAAAGGAGGACCAGAAAGGGGACATAAAGGTACTAAATTCAAAGTGGCAAATAGTGGAACTGCAGGCAGACAGACCAGAAAGGAGACCTACAAGTACTACAAAATGCCACCTCTCTTCTTTCCCTGCGCACGGCTCCTAGCTACAGATATCTTTACTATTGCCATAGCAATAGTTAAGAAATCTGTCCAATCAGGTGTTTTTTGAAGAACAACACTGAACCTTTCACACTGCCACCAGTCCTGTGGCAGACCCGGGAAAAACCCTTCTTTGTCCCTGGGTTATGAATCCCGGGTTGTTAGACCCAGGTCACTGAAAAAAGGGACGTTTCACATCACCACCAAATACCTGGATTTTTGCTGAGACCTGGTGGAAGTGGAAGCAATGGAGGGGCCTGGTAGACAAGGATTTCATGTGAGTATCAAGCAGTATGTTGAAAGCAATGACAGGTGGAGGTTTGGGTGTGAGGGATCAATTACATATTTTCCCCAGCATCAAAATAAACCCAGCACAAGAAACCCCTTGTTCCTCAAATTTTTGAGCCAAGCCATTTGGCCATGTCCAAGGTAACTCTTGTATTAGATTCCCAATTATTTAGAATTGCTCTACATTCTACTGCAGCCTGGATGGAGTCACGACTAGGAATGTTATGGCTCACTGCAGAGTGTTTGTGAGGCTACAGCCAAACAGGTTGCTTCCATATTGTTACACGCTGTCAGAGTAACTCTTACAGCATTTAACCTTTGCCTTACTTGATGGTCTTTAGGACCTAGCATCCCGGTCTGCACTGTTGCTGGGGGTGTGTTTCCTTTCAGACTCTGATTGGCGGCAGGAAGTTTAAATAGCTTTCCCCATGTGTTTCTCACCGCCGGTGATAGCGTCTGCTTTCCTGCGTCTAGCCTGCTGTTTGTATCGTGTGCCTCGTGCTTTTGTTAGCATCTGCTGTTCTCCCATTGCCCTTCTTAACTTCTCCTGGTCCTCGTGGTGTCCTGTTTGTCCATCTGTGTGTTTGCGCACGCTGGCGGTGCCGTCAGCCTTGCTCTATTGTCTCCAGCCTCATTCTGTATTTGTCATCTGCCAGAGTGTATGCGCTGTGTGCCGAGCTTACTCCAACAGCTCTTAGTATTTCTAGCCTCATTCTGGCCATCTGCCAGAGTGTGTGCGCAGTGGTTAGAGTTCACCCCAGCAACTCTCAGTGTATTCAGCTCCATTCTGTGTTTGTCATCTGCCAGAGTGTGTGTGCATTGTGTAAAGCTTATTCCAGCAGCTCTCAGTATTTCTAGCCTCATTCTGTGATTGTCATCTGCCAGAGTGTGTGCGCAGTGTTTAGAGTTCACCCCAGCAACTCTCAGTATATCCAGCTCCATTCTGTGTTTGTCAACTGCCCTGAGTGTGCATGCTGTGTCTAGAGTGTAACTCAGTAGCTCCCCACTTCCCAGCTATATTCTCTGCTCCCCTGTGGGGGTCTGACTTGCTCAAGGCTTAACATTATGATAGGCCAGTCCTTCCTGATAGGCTCTTTAGCCTCTCTCCCTCTACCTGTTACTTACCTCCGGTCTCTGTCCTGTCAGTACACTTGCTGTATGTCTGGCCCTATTCAGAGCATACCTATAGGGAGGTCTACTCCATCCTGTTTGTCAGTAGCCCCCCTCATCCTTCTTATCACTCATCTCTGGTTGTCACTATATCGGTACGTGTGTTGTACGCCTGGGTTCCTGCTCCTGTTAGCGGCCTGCCAAGTAACTCCAGGTACTGTCACCGCGGGTTGCGACCTGCTGATGCTTGCAGCCCAGACTATCCTCACCATTAGAGGCTCTAGCGAAGACCAGATCCCAGCTAGACTCCACGCCCCGGTGTGGTACCTGGGTGCCTGTAACACATATGGAATTAAATACGCACAGACATGTAAAACACCTCCCCCAACCCACTTCACCTAACTTACTACGGAGGCTGCAGTGGCAGGCCTCCTCTTACCTAAAAAACCATGGGGTAGATCCAAACCTACAGGCTTGTTACGTGATCGCGTAGCGTATTTTCTATGCACTCCCCTTGCTCGTATGTACTTTGGCCATTTTACGCTTCACAAACCCTACCTTAACTACTGATGTACGTAATGGATTTACGTACGTGACGGCCTAACCCTGGCCCATACTGTCCAATTTAAATGCCTCCCTCCACCTACAAAGTGTAGTAATGGGTGTCGTATAGATGCCCCCGCCCCTTTATTCGTAGTATAATCAGCGTTACGTGGTATAACATCTGCCGCGTGCATGCGCAGTAAATACAAATAGCCGATTTGACGTCATCGGCTAACATAAATATGCTAGCATACTTAGCTCAGGATCTAACTGCTACATAGATTACATAGTCTATATAACTACACATGCGTTGAGCAAAATCACTTAAAAATGTACACGTAAGAAGCAGCAGCAGCCTCTTAGGTGTGAATCAGGCCCAAATTCACAAAAGCCAACTTTTCAGGCTAGATGCATATCCTGAAAATCATTACTTAATTATGGTTAATGTTTATTGTAATGTACAAACATTCTCTAAATAAATATAGGAGTAATTAAACTTTCACACTTTATTATAACTCCGGTATGACTTATCTGATTATCTCCCACCCCCCAGACAATCATATATGGACTATTAACCATGTGACCCACATTAATGATAGTTTTGGTATTTTTCTACTAAATTTAATCTTCTCAGATGGACTTTCCTTCCTGCAACTTGTTTCTTATGAAGCATAAACGAATTGTAGTCGTATATAAATAGCTCTGGATTATTGCCAAGATCCACAGATAGTAATACAATTGTGTTATGTATAACCTTCTGATATCCTGACGGTTCTCTGGAAATGTGGTGGAATTTATTTATAATGACAGCAATGTATTAGATCATATAAAATATTAGGTTACAGTTTTTTAATGCTAAACAACTAAGGACCGAATACTAATATAATAGTAAGATGCCAGTGGACCTCCGGCTGTTTGAGTAAAGTGGTCTCCCCTCACACCTAAGCAAACTAAAGGCTTTTCACCAGCAGAATCCTACCTTAACATTTACACAATGACTCCACTTAAAATGTGACCAGTACATAAATAAGGATTGCATGCATCCCCCAGTACTCCCAACATGTGCCTCCAGCCCCCTCCCAGTACTCCCATCATGTGCCTCCAGCCCCCCCCCAGTACTCCCATCATGTGCTTTCAGTCCCTACCCTGTA
>WWET01005042.1:91210-103463 GCA_011038615.1 Limnodynastes dumerilii
CTCCCCGCAGCCTACCGCTACGACTGCCCTCCCTGTAGTCTTACCCTAAAATTCCTTTCTCCACAGCCTACCCCTAAGCCTCCCCTCCCCGCAGCCTAACCCTAAGACTCCCCTCCTCGAAGCCTGACCCTAAGACTATCTTCACTGCAGCCTGACCCTAATTCTCCCCTCCGCAGCCTGACACTAAGACTCCCCTCCCCGCAGCCTGACCCTAAGACTCCCCTCCCTGCAGCCTGACCCTAAGACTCCCCTCCCTGCAGCCTAACCCTAAGACTACCTTCACCGCAGCCTGACCCTAATTCTCCCATCCCTGCAGCCTGACCCTAAGACCTCCCTACCTGCAGCCTAACCCTAAGACTACCTTCACCGCAGCCTGACCCTAATTCTCCCATCCCTGCAGCCTGACCCTAAGACCTCCCTACCTGCAGCCTAACCCTAAGACTACCTTCACCGCAGCCTGACCCTAATTCTCCCATCCCTGCAGCCTGACCCTAAGACCTCCCTACCTGCAGCCTAACCCTAAGACTACCTTCACCGCAGCCTGACCCTAATTCTCCCATCCCTGCAGCCTGACCCTAAGACCTCCCTACCTGCAGCCTAACCCTAAGACTACCTTCACCGCAGCCTGACCCTAATTCTCCCATCCCTGCAGCCTGACCCTAAGACCTCCCTACCTGCAGCCTAACCCTAAGACTACCTTCACCGCAGCCTGACCCTAATTCTCCCATCCCTGCAGCCTGACCCTAAGACTCCCCTCCCTGCAGCCTAACCCTAAGACTACCTTCACCGCAGCCTGACCCTAATTCTCCCATCCCTGCAGCCTGACCCTAAGACCTCCCTACCTGCAGCCTAACCCTAAGACTACCTTCACCGCAGCCTGACCCTAATTCTCCCATCCCTGCACCCTAAGTCTTTTATGTAACATTTTAAAAAAAAACAAATGATAGAACATAGAAATAGTGAAAATTAATAAATGTAAACAAAATGGGACTTTGTCAATTCGTGTAGTGATGATGGGGTAGTTTCAGAGCTACATACACGAATGATTTTACGCTAGCCGCTAGCGTAAAAGTGCCCATTAGTACTTACAGCACATGCGCTCGGCAGCTGTTACGCCACATAACTCAAAGCGTATGGACCAGTCACGTATATTCAGCGTAACTACGTACAAAGGGGCGTGACATCCATACGAGACCCGTAATTACGCTTCGGAGGCGGGGTGAGGCATGTAAATCATACAGTATGGACGTGCTTAGGCGCGTAAGTACGTGCTGTCTATACGTACGTCAGTACTTACGCTGTGTAAAGTTAGGGTAGAGTTTGGGAAGCGTTAAACAGCCAAAGTACGTACATGCGAGGGGAGTGTCTAGGGGAGTGCTTAGTAAATACGCTACGAAACATAATGGAAACGTAGCTCTGGATCTGGGCCGATGTGTCGACTTCTAGCCCTCCCGTTCTTTTTAGCACCTCCGATTTGCAGTGATCAATCCAACAGCCCTTTTGAGGGCTTATCCCTGGAAACCAGCAGGTGTGGGCTGGGACAATGGGGCATCTGCACCCCAGGCTGTTTCCTCTGTGGTGTCTTGGGGCCCCACACTCCATGTAGAGTGTGGATGCTCGCTCTGTTCATAGCACTGCTCCCAGAGATGCAGGCAATAAAAAAAAAAAAAAAGATGCTGCCCGGCAGCTCTGATCCACAATTACACCCAGTCAGAGTGAGTGGGCAGCATTCTGTAGTCTCTACCTACCTCACAGTTAGCAGCCAGATACTGATTGGAGAATGGCTGGAGCTATCCACAAATCAGAGTGAGGACAGCCATTCCTTTTATTAAAGCATGAAGAGAGATGGCACAGGACCGCAGAATGGTTAAGATACAATTTAAAGAAAAATGCTTTCAGCCTTCAGCTGCCATCTGCTATGTAGGGCTTTCCTGGCTGGCATTTATTTTGATTGTTTCCACTGCAGATCCACCACCCTGCAGAGAAGTACACATAAATTGTGGTGCACTCTACAGGCAATCACTGGAATCTCTTACTGGGTTCTGCATAGCAGACATTACACAGATGTCTCTCATGTTGAGATCACAGCTGTAACACAGATTTGTAACATCAAAGAATTTTCCCTTACATGGTTTATACAGTAGCTTGTGGTGCTGATGTGTTCTCCCTGCAGTAACATTGCTAAACTTGCATCTCACAAGTTATCCTATGATTAAACTATACGTACATTTCCCTTCATGCTATAATATAGGCTTATAATATTGGGCATAGTTTAGGATGGCTTATGCACTTGCATGCAGTTGCTTTCTATGTAGAGACTGCTGCAATTTGTATCACACTGGTCATTCTAGGGTTGCAACACAGGGGTACTGGCTTATGTAGTACAGCCTGTGCACCTAATGTTTAGGGTGTATTGTTATTTATAGGGCTTCTGACTTGTGATAGGCACGGGCACTGAGGGAAGGAAAGGGGTGTACTCAATACCAGAGCCCAGGAATGCAGTTGACTGTCTTTTTGAGTGTCTTTTTTTTTTTTTTTACTTCTCTGTATTCATAGAGTAGTTGGACCCACTGTATAAGTTTTTTTTGCTATCTCCCCCATTCCCTCTTGCCTGATATGGAACACTACCAACCCTCCAACATGACCCATTCCACTAGGGACGAAATGCTCTATTCTAAGCTTTCAACTGTCACTCACCTGGTTTTTATGAATTAACTGGTGTTTGAAAAACATTTTATCTTTTCAATAAGGGTTGTTACCATAGTAACTGAATGTTGGAAGCACATGAGTGGAGTATATTGCACCTAGCGAGAACGGGTCATGTTGAAATGTCTGACACTATTCTCTTTAACTGCTCCATACTGAAGTGCTTTGGATTTACTGGGCCAGATGCAGACTTAAGTTCCCTGTAAGTACGATCGCTTAAAGTAGTTACGCTATCGCAAGTATAAACCATTCCCCCGGGCACTCCACTTGGACACACGTAATTTAGCTAATTTACAAGTTCAAAATCCTACCTTAACTTTTCCATATGTAACAGTGTTCGCATGTATCGGCTTGTCCACTTTTTAAGGAGTATCTCCTCCTTTTACAGCTGCTGGGATATTTTTATGAATTGCCTACTGTACCAACGCAATCTCTCCAGTTTGAGCGCTGGCAACATTTTATCTTCGGCTTGTCGTACGTATCTGCCTAACCCACCAAACAATTGAAACGCCTCCCTCACCTACATTGCGTATTTTCTGCTAGGAGAAGGGATTAAACACCTCTTCATACGTACCGTATTTCCTCATGTATAAGACACTCTCTTGTATAAGACACACCCCGTTTTTGGAGCTTAAATAAAAAAAAAAATGTATTTTTTAAATATTATTTTTAGCCTTACTGCCCGCTCTATGTGTTTCCTGCCAGTCTGCCTGCACCCTCTATGTGTCCTGCCAGTCTCTGCCCCATCCCAGCCTGGTTGCAACATTGAACTTACCTTTGTTGTCCCTCGGGCGGTCCCTGCATCTGTGTCAGTCTCTCTCCCCCGCAGCTGTAACTCTGGCTGTCTTCCTCGCGGTGCTTGCTGCACAATGACATTGAGGTGACCTTAGGTCACGCAACGTCTTTGTGCAGCACGCAACTCGAGGGAGACAGCTGGAGTCACAGCTGCGGGGGAGAGAGCCTGACACCGCCGGAGGGACAACAAAGGTAAGTTCAATGTTGCATCCCCTGTATAAGACGCACCCGATTTTTAGACCGATTTTTTGTCTAAAAAAGGTGCGTCTTATACACGGGGAAATACTGTAGTTATGCACTAGTTATGTATGATCAGAGTTACGTGTCGTAACATCTGCCGTGTTCATGTGCAGAACGTACAAACAGCCATATTTACGGATGCAGCGTGCGTAAATTCACTGTCGTACTTAGGTCTGGATCTACCCCACTGTGGGGATAGAATTTGTGGTCTATGAAATGTAATTGCTAAAGCCATAGCTAAGCAAATTGTATGTTATAATGAGTAATAGAAGTAATCTGTAATCTCCATGATCTGAGTATACAGTGTACAGGAAACTCCTTCTTGTCTACTAATATCTGTATCATTTACAGAGAGAAATAGAGAGACAAGAAAGTAGTTCATGGTGTGAAATCATTTAGTTTATTCTAATCCCAAGTATTACTTAATACACCAACCAAAGACATACATCCTTGTGTATCTATCTAATTGGTACATTTAATAAACAATACTTGTGTTCAGAATACACAAAATGATTTTACACCATGGTTGCCAACTAAATTCAGACTTTACTATTGTGGTTGTAACCAATCAGGATGTAGAGTCTAACTAAGGTTTTTACTAGAGCCCCTGATTGGATAGGCTTGGCTGTGGATTCCGAGCATGTCACAGTCCCTGGAGATTGGGAGATATAGAAGAAGCAGACCACAGTGTGTGATGGAACACCCACACCTAGGATAAATGGGATGAGGAAATACAGGAGGACTAAGCAACGCTGAGAGGCAACGCTCAGAAATTACCCTAGCAAGACTAGATACAAGGAGCAGAGGCGGGTTTAAAACTCATTTGGCTCTAGGCAAGATGCTGGTTTGGGGCCCCCAAGATGGCCTGCATGCCGGAAATGACAGCTCTCGTCTGATAAGGCCGCAAGTGTAATTAACAGTGTTGCATCCCTGGGGCTCACCAGGCCCTAGGCGGGTACCTAGGTTGCTCTATGGGTAATCCGGCCCTGACAAGGAGAGAGCATTAGAAAGCGCTGTGTGACCAAGCACTATAACTGACAGCCTGTGCAAGCACTGCAGGTTCTTTAAAAGCGGCTGCTAGCTGATTGGCTAGCAGTCTTCCAGGCTCATCTTTCATAGTCTAGTGCCCTGGCTGCAATGGAAACGCACGACATTGCGGTGGTGCACCCCACATGATAGCAGGTAAATGGAGGACACTGTCTGGACCACGATCATGCCATGGCACAAAGAGACCGATGGCAGGGAGCGGGTAAGTCTTTATATGCCATTGTTACGGCATGTGGCAATTACTACTGGAATCCTAGGAGAGCCAGAAAATCTCCCTGATCTGAGCTTTAATGCAAATAGCTGCCTAAAGCCCCAAGTGTTACTAAGGGTGGGTGGAGCTTTATGACATCAAGTCCCGCCCCATCCATAGTAACCCTATGATTGGCTGGCTTGATTAAGTAGAGGTGAGGCTTCAGGTGCTTCATCCTTCTTCTAGTCGCACTAGTTGTTAAATTATTGAGTTTTTAAATATTTGAGTTATGTTATAAAGCTGTAAAAAAATAACGTTTCTAATATAACTTATCTACTCTATCTATCAACCTTAGTATCAATAGACTGCTTTTAATATGCTATTGTTTATTGTTTTCAGAGTTTAACATTTACTATATGTAATTAAGGGAGTTAAGGTTTTGAAATCCCGTTACTAAAGTTTTTCCAGTATATAATATGCCCTTTGTTTTGTTTATTTATAATGAATCTTTTCCCCTTTGTTGATTTTGGACAATGTTTCTTCCTTTCTGTAGAATTTTATGGTCCTCAATGTTTATTTAACTCCTTGCTCAGGAATTCCATTTACCAAGTAAATCAATGTCACAGATCATTTACTTCCTAAATACAGATTAATAAGCAAAAATTATTACATCAGCCATTTACTTTGCATCCTCTCCCTATCAGTTTGTCTCACGCCTACCAATCATGCCAAGAGATTGGGACACACTTTAGATTTCACATACAATGTTTGTAAGCAGTGGGGTAACTTCATTCTGATTGCCCAGAGGCAAGATAAATTTTGCCAGACACTGTTTTGTTCCACTTCCAAGTTCCTTTACAATAGTCAGGGTTGTGTATTGTCTATGCTGTCAGCTGACAGCTTATCAAAAGAGTCAATAGGAAGACTCATGTGCCTTAAAGGCAGCCAAGCAATGTAACAAAGCAATGAGAAAGGCAAGTCAGATGCTTGATTGCATAGGGAGAGGAATTAGTAGCAGAAAGAGGGAAGTAGTGATGCCCCTTTATAAATCATTGGTACGCCCTCACCTAGAATACTGCGTTCAGTTCTCGAGGCCATATCTCCAGAAAGACATAAATACATTAGAGACTGTGCAAAGAAGAGCAACTAAAATGGTCCATGGCCTTTGTAACAAATCATACCAAGAAAGGCTAGAGGAACTAAACATGTATAGCTTGGAGCAGAGAAGGGAGAGGGGGGATATGATAGCAGCTTTCGAATACATCAAGGGTTGTGACCAGCTAGAGGAGGGGGCATTTTTCAAAAGAAAAGGTGTAATAGAACACGAGGGCATGAATATAAACTGGAGGGTGGTAGATTCAAAGGAAATGTGCAGAAAAATTACCTCACTGAAAGGGTGATAGATAAATGGAATATTCTCCCATCTGAGGTGGTTGAGTCTAACACAGTAGAACAGTTTAAACATGCTTGGGATAAATATAAGGATATCCTAAATCTCAAACTAAATGAAGGGTAAATAGGGTCTGGGGTCAGTATAGTTTTAAATAAACAACTGGGCAGACTGGATGGGCCTTGTGGCTTTTATCTGCTGTCACTCACTTTCTAGGAGAGGACAGGTACAGCAGAGTCCATTGTTACAGAGTACTCCTTTACTTAATCCCTTACTATAAAGGTTTCTAAAACTCCATCCTTTTTTTCAACCATTAAAATTCATTAAAAAAAAATATATAGACAGAGAAAAGAAAGAAACAGTGTGTAAAAACTGCCACACAGTCTCTCAAAGAGAAAATTATCTCTCCACGATTGATATACAATATTTTGGTAATGTAAATATTTACTATTTAATAATATTTCAATCCGCTACATAAATGGCGGCAGATCGCTATGATCAAAACTTACTCCCATGTAAGTGCTAATACATATTATTTGAAGCTTCTCTCAATTATAGATAGAGGAATCTGTCAACAGGTCAGTAAATGCTAGATATAGATAAGTTTCTGTGCAAATGGTTATTACATCCCTCGAGCCATTTATGTGCCTTGGGATATTATAAAATAATATTAATATTAAATATTAGATAATGTTTTCTTTGGGGGACAGTGTTTTTTAATACACTGTTTCTTTTTTTGAAATAAAGACATTGTTTTATATACATTTTTAGTAAGGGATTAATTAGAGGGGTGCACCTTAAAAAACTGGATTCTTAAAAAAGACAAAAACTATGTAACTGAATTCAGACCGTAATCCCTTATTCCAGTGAGGGTTCTACCTATTTAATGTTCAGTTTAACATAAAAGCATTCTGTCAATTGTTTTTGAAGATTAAAGTTAAATAGCCTGTGTAGAAATCCACTAATCTATACTATATTAGCATAACTAGAAAGGTATAAACTAATATGATTCTAAAAGAACAGAACAAGAGACAAAAACTGTATATTAGAGAGGCAACTGATAATGCAGATATCAGTAAATGTAACTATTCAGAGGCTGAAAATAAGAGAGGAAAGTTACACCTGGGCAAAACCATGTTGATTTCAGAGGGAGTCAAGTTAATTTTATACTATGCATGTAGGGGGAATGTTTTGCTTTTGTTTATTGCACACAGATGCGCAATGCGGATCCGCTAAGACATATTATTCAGAGGTGCGAGGTTTCACGCACCTCTGAATTGGCCGTAGTAAAAACGGCCTAGAAAAAAAAAAAAAAAAGCCGTAATTTTTCTGACCACAGGTCATTTGTAATGGCGCCACTAAAATTGTTCCCCTGGCGGGGTTTTTTTTTATTTTTTATTACTAATTAACTCTTTTTATCAGCATCATGCTGCTCCTTATGCTTACATCTCCCTGAGATGGTGTAAGCATAAGGCTGTTGAGCAGCCACCGGAAAGCACTGCATGGAGTGTTAAAATGAGAAAAACACCCCTTTTCTCATTTAAATATCGTGGAATTCCTAGTTCCACCTGCGCAGGGCAGTCAGATGTGGAAACACGCAGACGGGCACACTTGCACCCATCTTTCTGTGCGCGCTCCCGATCTAAACATGCGCAGTGCTAATATTTGCACTGCTTCCGTCTAAAAAATAGACAGAAGCGCTGCTCTGGATCAGCCCCTTATACTGCTTGCAACAAAGGAAATTTGACTTCCCTGAAATCAACAAGGTTTTGAACGTTCCTCTCTTATTTTCAATCTCTGAATCGGGCCATTGTTCTTTAATTTGGCAAGTCATTGAAGGTATCAAAAGCAAGTAAATAAACCCATGTTCTGTAGTTTTTGTTTTTAGTTTATATTTATATCATGAGTAATCTCCATTCCAAGTAAATGACTTATGGTTTGGAGATCTGTCAATATGAAATGAGCAACATACACACAGACACATAACTTCACAACTTCACTTTGTTCTTTGCTGTTGCTTCTTCTTACTCTTCTATCTTCCTTTTCTTCTTCCATCCTCATTCTTGTATTTCTTCCTCTTTCAAGTAGTCTGCTTCTCGAGGCTGACACACACACACACAGGCTGACTGGGAGAGCTACATTTCCCAATTACCTTTCACGCAATAGTGGAATTCTATTGCCACCCCCTCATATGGATCCCCTAGCTTCCGGAGCGGAGTTCTGTACACTAGGAGATTCATAGCACAACATCTGCCGTGAGCATGCACCAGTCTGACTTTCGCAAGGCTCTTAACATTATTAAACGAGACCCAGACCCAGATTGTAATAATAATAGTCTTGTTTTGGAATTCATAACGTAACATTAAGTTCTGTAAGTACAACATCCACAGCAAAATATCTGTTCTGTTGCAAAACAATTTAAATTATATTTATAACACATTTAAACATAATTATTACTCTTCGGAGCTTTTCTCTGTACATGTTCAATTCATAAAATCATGCATGCATGGCCAAGAAGTTCAGCTTTAATGGATTTGCTGTGTAATGGCATTGTAACGCAATGTCTCAATACAAAACCATTGCAAGCTTTGAAATATCATACCGTGAAAGGCAGAGATCTGACAATAAACAGAAACATTTTATCCACTCATATTGTCACGTAACTTGACACATTGATGACCGTGAAATATAACTCAGACTATTCAACTATTTAAGAGCTATGTACAAACTTCATAAGCCCTTCAAGTTACAGATTTTTCTGCCAAGCCTTAAACTGGCTTTACACCGAAAGAACATTTTTCAATCAATAGATTAACGACTCATTTGACAAATTCAAACAACTTTGAAACAACTATAGACACTGGCAGATTTAAAGAGGCAAAGATATCGGGTGCATTTGGCAGATCAAACATGCTGAAAGATCAAACTGCAGCAGTGGGTCCTTTGTCTAGATTAAACATTGTCTTGGAATGTCAAATATTGTTTATTGCCTCTCAGCATTGCATTGGTAAGTAAACAATTCCCATTGTCCATATGTGTGCTAAATCCACTCGTTTTTAATCCTAAATTCAACACTGTAAAACGCCCATTGGGCTGGATCCAGACCTTGTTAAGTGCATGAACTTAGTTACTCCTGGGCTAAACCATGTTGATTTCAGGGGAGTCATATTTCATCTGCTGCAAACAGTATTAGAGTTGAGAGGTGATGTTTCCCAGCCCAAGTCTACATAACAGTGTGATAGTAAAGCTGGTCAGTATCTGTGTGCAGTAAGCAATTTAAAGATATATCCCTGCATGCAAAGAATACAATTAACTTGACTCCCCCTGAAATCAACATGGTTTAGCCCAGGTGTAACTAAGTCCATGTACTTAACAAGGTCTGGATACAGCCCATTGTCCTTATATAGGCTAGAACTATTGGAATGACAAACAAGCCTTCTCTGTTAGCCTTGTGATAAGTAGACTTAATTTGAGTTGGATCCTATTTTGATCATGGATTAGAATCTTAAATTAATCAGGCCAGTTCTGATACAGTGCTAAATTTACTAGTTCTTTTCCTAAAATCAACATTGTAAAATGGCCATTGTCCTTATATGTGATAGAACTATTGGAATGACAAATAACCCATTAGCCTTGTGATAGATGGACTTGATTTGAGTTGGCTCATTTTTTATCATGGATTAGAATGAATCTTAAATTAATTAGAAGAGTTTTGATAGAGTGCTGATTCCTTAGGCTTACTATGTATGCGTTCAAGGATCCTGATTCCAACACAGAGTCTCTATCCACCAATTACCGACTGGTTCCAGACACCCTATAGGAGATTAACCTATGTACATGAAACCTGATGTTTTCAATAATGTAATTTACGACCCTATCCCTGTCTTTATATTGTAGAGACAAGTGCTGACCACCTGTGTTTTGATATTGACGTTATGAGAACAGTTACCTAGGCATGAAGTCTAATTATCGGGTGGTGTTCATCAGGGCCCACAATGGTGGGGATGGATTTGGCTGCACCCCAACAGGTCGCAGCCCCCAGAACCAAACTCATAGGAGAGAGGAAACAGGAAAAGGCCAGACTAACACAGGAGACTGCAGGTGGAGTGGCACAGAACCAGTACAGGACTGGAATACAGATAAATGCAGGTGGAGTGGCACAGTACCAGTGCAAGGCTGGATATAGTTTGTGCAGGTAGAATAGCACAGAGTCTGTAAACACAGGAGCATACAAGTGGTGCGGGTGGAAATAGCACCACTGTTAACCAGTTCAGGACTGGAGTATACAAGAGGTGCAGATGGATTAAACACAGTGGTTAACCAGTTCAGGACTGGAGTATACAATAAGTGCAGGTGGAAACAGCACATGTACCAGCACAAAGCTGGATATAAAATGACAGTACAAATACAGAGACAGGGGCTTGCACACAACAAACGGCAGGTAACTACACTTACACCAGGAACAAAGATCAAGGCAAGGCAGGAATCCAAGTCACACATGAGAGACACGGCAGGGAAACAAAGGACACTCACAAACAGAATGTCAGGTATTTAAGGGGAGCGCTGCTGATTGCACACAGCCAAATACACAGCTAGGGAATTCCAGCTGCAGGATAATTAGCCAGGATCCCTAGCAAGATGGAATGCTGCAGACGAAACCAGGACCGGAGTACCCTGCTACATTACAAAGACACATTTACATGCTGCAGCCATATGCAGCGTGTAACAGATTATGGTTTAGTCATCATCTGATTTGGTTTTGGATCTGTATTTTTTTTAATTGATCAAATCAGCTAAAATCATGTAATTTACATGCATTTTTGGTCTTACAATGTTATTAATATCAATGGACTTGATCCAGACCCCAGCCTACTTTCCATATGTGTGGGAGAGGTGAGTGCATGACCCTATCACTCTCCTCTATTGTGTGGTGTCCAGAACCCTACCTTAACTTCTCCGCATGGAGCTGCATCCATCCATAAACTATTAGACTCCAGTCCTTCAGCTCATTGGTCCTCAGAAGTGCATCCAGTGAAGGTCACGTGACACATTCGCAAGAGTAATTTATTCCCTGTTAGTGAATTAACAACTTTTGATAGGTGCATGTGTTAAGGTGGAAGGAAGACCAGGTGTGACCTGTTACTATCACCGTCCAGCAGATCATGGATGAGTCTGCAAGACAGATACTTATAGGGCATCCCTTTTCCCCTTCTGTATGGTGCCCCCTTCATATAGAAGGCTGAATTGCCCCTATCACCCCCCATTCTGACACTTACCTTAAGCGTTAGCTAATAATTTCAGTGACCAAATATTTCCTGTGTGCATAGAGTTTGCATTACCTAGTTAAAGGAATGGGAGATGCACAGATTATTCTCAGCAGAAAAAAAAATGTCTAAAATAAACATTTTAGTAGACTAAATATGATATTGGGAAGTTATAAATTCTGAAAAAAATGAATGTATAAGTATGTAAACAGTAAGTCAGAAAGAATGAATAGGGAAAATTTTGTGCAGGAGAGATTTTTTTTTTTTTGGGGGGGGATTTAAGTTTGCTGGAGTCACTCTGAACTGAAGTGCACTGTCACATTGAGAATAAAAGTTCATTAGAACATTTGGCACTACATCCTAAGACAGGAATAACATCATGTACTTTCCACAATTACAACACAGTAAACTCAGAGGGCTATATTTACCCAAAAAAAATTTTTCCCCCGAAGGGAAGCTGCTCCAGGCTCGCCTGTGTTCGCGGCGAGCCTGGCAGCTTCCCCTTTAAAATTTACTAATACTTACCCCTCCGCCGAGGTCCCTCGAAGTGCTCTGCCCGCAGCGCAGGCACTTCATATCGAATGAAGTGCCTGCGCATGCGCAGAGACTTCAAAGCCGCAC
>WWET01005043.1:5182-17390 GCA_011038615.1 Limnodynastes dumerilii
TCCCTCCCCTGCAGCCTAACCCTAACCCTCCCTCCCCTGCAGCCTGACCCTAACCCTCCCTACCCCGCACAGAGAGTTTACTAACCTGTCCCTTGGTCCAACAATAGCAGCGACGGAGGGATATTGTCCTTTCTGAAGGTGAATAGGTGAAGTATGCCGAACAGCATACTCACCCATTCTGAAAAAAAAATGTAGAAAATGGGTAAGTATTCGAAAAAGGGACATCTGAAAAGGAACTTTCGCATGTCCCTATATCGGAAATCAGATTTTCTAGGCGGAGAATGTAACCGGGACATAAGCTCTACATTGCGGATCCCAGAGGCTGCTAACAGACGGTAAGAGGCTCCATCATGTCCTACTGGCTATTCATCTCACAGCGGCATTTGCAGTAGGTAATAAGTAGAGTATCTACGGCTGATTATTGACTCACACACCTCATGCTAATTGGGAGCTGATATCAAATTTTGCTTATCTGAATAGCTGGAGTCATTTAGAGACATTGGGGTACATCCAGACCTAAATGCGTGTTACGTTTGATCGCGTAGCATATTTACGCTATCGTAAGTACTATGTACTCCCCTGGGGACTCCCATCTGACGGACGTACTTCTGCTGATTTACGACTACCAAACCCAACCTTAACTTTTGCAATTGTAACCGCGCACGTATGTAGCGTCCTGACATACCTGCCTGACCCAGCCCATGTTGTACAAGTTAAATGCCTCCCTCCGCCTACAGGGCATAATTACGGCTAGCGTATGCTTGGCACGCCCCTTCGTACTTAGTTACAACGGGCCTGATTCAGAGATCCGAAATTAACGATAGTTCCGTGCGTATATTTAGGATCGGATCGATTTTGCATCAACTGCGCATGCGTAGTAATAGTGATACGCCGTCTACGTTGAAGTTAAGGTGGGAAATGGCTAAGGGACGGACTTGTGAATCGGGCGGAGAAAACTGCGACCCTAAGTGCTGCAGAAATATACGGACCTAAGGATTTGCATAGAAATGGGCGGGGGGAGGCATTGAGATGAGGGAAAGTGGGCGCGCTTACAGAGTTAGGGCCGTAAATATCCGCAACTAATACACATAAGGCCGGAAGTGAGTGCGGTCAGTTAGGGCAAGTCTATGGAGGTGGGAGTTTAGGTCCGGCCATAGGTGGCGAGGGGAGTGACTGTTTTTTCTGGTGGGTGTAACCTGCTCCAACCTGAGACTTAGTTGCGTATATTTGAGGCCCGATCGCCGACGGAAGTCTGAATATGGCCCAACATTGTTAACTAACAGGTGACATGCGCATAACGTCAGCATAGGTCTGGATCTGGCCCATTGTCTCATCTACTAAAGTTTAAATGTTTGGTCGCTGTGCCCACTTGTGTTACATTGCTCCAAAGTGCTGTATTGTTTTAAGAGCGCTGCATTGTTTCAAAGCTTGTTAAACAAGTGTATCTACTGTTTATTTCGTGTTACTTGCTCTGCGCAGCAGTTGGTTGGTTTGTACTTCTTGCAGTTTTTCCCCCAATAAATTCTCTGTTTCTCCACCCCACCTGAACATGCGCCTGCTGGTATATTCTTTTGTAATAAAGTGAGTTAGAGGTTATCTGATTCTCTACCACTGGCAGCTGTTTTAGGAGGGAGGCAGCGCGTCTCCTCACAGCCGTTAGTCCTTAGCATGCAGTTGCTTCTAGAACAATAAGGCACAGCCTGCCCATGTGCATGGCATGCTGTGACTTTTAGTACCACAAATGGCAGCATGCTTAGGTGGCACCTAAGTGGCAGGTCGGAACAGGTTACTCCCACCAGAATAAACAGTCACTCCCCTCGCAACCCCCAGCCGGACCTAAACTTCCACCTCCATAGACTTGCCCTATCTGGCTGCACTCACTTCCGGCCTTATGTGTATTAGTTGCGTATAATACCGGCCCTAACTCTGTAAGCGTGCCCACTTTACTTTATCTCAATGCCTCTCCCCGCCCATTTCTATGCAAATCCTTAGGTCTGTATATTTCCGCCGCACTTAGGGTCGTATTAGTCTTAATATGCAGTGTCTGATTGCAAAGACTTTCCTGACTATCCCAAACACTGGCAATAGGGGACAGGCTTGACTTCATCTTCATGTCTCAAAAACTGTCTGATGTCACTCAGCTATAGGAAAAACAGTCAACCACTTTGCTTTAAAAAATGTAAACATCATGAAATAAAAAGTAACATCATGTAATAAGTAATAAGACTTTAAATTATATACTGACATAATCTGTGCAATTATATTAAAGGTATTTGCAGTATCTTTGTTAGACTATTATGGTCTCCATTCATTAATGAGTTAGTCTTGAGTGACCGAGGCCCTGCTCACATTCCTTTTCATTATATTCTGCATCTACAGGCATAAGAGGAACAAGTCTACACTATTATAATATATATAGACTAGGCATATGAAGGCATTTTAGTGTGTAAGTGTAGCACAGTAAAGCGTATTATACACAAATACGAAATGCTTGTGAATTCTATTTGAGGCTCACCATTGTTAATAAAAATGAGCCCCAGTTCCAGTTATTGCAGTCTGATGTGGTGAGAGTGCGTGTAGCACTGCAGTGAACAGAATACCACCTTTGCCTCACTTAGTCTGGGCTTATGAAGCTTGCTGGTATGGTTTCCCTATGTTTACCTATAAAAACACATTGCCTTGGGTCTTTTGTAGAAAGTAATAGTTGGTGCTGTGTGCTCAATATAATTGTACTGTTTTATAAGCTTGGTAATTTGTTTACAAAAATCCTTAAACAATGTCTGCAGGTTTTTTTTACACTGGCACAACAATATGTTGGTGTAAAAGTGTGACTAGTCTTACTGCCTTATGGCATAATAAATATAAATAGGAGGGTGTACTATGGGTTATCACCACCATCGTATTACCTCTGTAATGAAGTCACTAGGGACAGTAGGGATCTAGTCCTCATTAAGTCCTATATAAGTACCACATGCTGGTTATTACCCTTTTTGTGTATTGTGACTCTTTGAATGGTATATAAATACATTTTACAAACACATTGTCCATTCACAGAAAAGTAGTTCCGAGAAGCAATTCACTTTTTTATAGGGTGTCTTTGGAACATATGTTACTCACTCCACTCAGCTAATTAAGTGACACAAAGGTGTGCTTCATCTCTGTGTGAAATAATATACTATAACATCCCTTCCTATTTGAGAGGAAATGTCTCCTGGTGATGGCACTTGGAAAAAATGCCACACTTCCTCTTGTCTAAATGGAATGATAGGGAGTCTCATTTAGTCACCAGCCAGAGTAAATTAAAGTCTAAAAAGTCTGTGAAAAGTTCATTATTGGCTTCAATGACTTCTTACCTAATTTTGACTGCTAGGAAAAATGGATAATGTAGGGCCACAGTGCCTAATGAAAGATGCCCACAAAAACAATGCAACAAAAACCTTGAAACATATGTAACAGTAACATGGTAATTAGTCTCTGTGTAGATTATAACTTGATTCTTGATTTCATTTATTATTGATAAGGATTGTTAGGTAATGTAGATTTTGATTTGATACTATGTCTTCCTAAAGTATACCACAAGACAACTTTATATTCTGAAAAACATAATGAAACAGCTTGCAGGTGCATTTTTAGAGCTCCAACTATTGAAGGGGATTGTAGCTGGAATATCTGGAGACTTTGGGATTGGGTTTCTCCCCACTCCTGTAGTGCTGAAAGGGCCTGAATAGAAGACACTGTGGATGTAGATGAATCTGTCACTTCATGCTAGAAGCATAACAGAAGGTGACAGCGCGACCTGCTACACACTCTGTCAAACTAATATCCTCCGCTGGAAGCAGAATCAGCTCAGGGTGGGCAGGCATCAGTCATACAGTATGCAGATTTCAAGAATTTACACAGATCAACTCTGTAGTGGTTATTTTCCTATTATACAACCTTATGTGTTCTATTATATATAATGTGGTATATAACCCGGGGAGTTCTTAATTGTCAGTGATTCTGCTGGGAAACAAAACGTGAGAATCTCACACCAGCCACACATCAGCAGCGATCTCCGTCCTCCGACTCTGGTAAGAAACACACACTTCAGCCGCAGTTACTTAGATAAGAGGCTTGCTGGATTAATTCAAGGTATTAGTCCAGTGTATTAGCGAGATCACTATAGATTACTCATCATTAGGTAAGTGAACCGGCCTTTAATTAGAAACCTTAACGCGTATCACGACCAGCACTGTCGTTTCATCAGAAGGTGGGAAAAGAATAACAGATGAGCCTCTGGGACAGCCCCCTCTTTTATAGCCCCATTCCGTTCAATTGGTGCAAAACTCGGGTGCACAAATCAAATAGTAAAGAAGCATAATACAATTATATATATAATTGAATATTGATAAATGCAAGAGGATTATTCAACCTCATCAAAATGAAGATACAAGTATAAATAAATATAAAATAAATGTAAAATAAATTAATGAGTATAGAATAAATAAATAAATAAATAAATAAATAGAAAAACGGAAAAAAGAAAGAAAATAAAAATAAATTAAGATGAAAACAGAATAGAAACATATAGAAATATATATACTGAATTAATACAGAAAAATGAAATAACAAAATTTGAAAAAACTAAATAATCAAAATGCCAAAATCAAGATCAATTACCTCATTGAGGCCTCCTGGATTCAAAGTCCCAAGAGTATGTATCCAGAAGGCCTCACGTTTGCATAAAAGCTTGTATCGGTCACCCCCTCGTTTTGTGACAGGGACACATCCCAGACCAAGAATCCCCAAACCTGCCAGCAAGCTCCCATGATGTTCATGGAAATGAAGAGCTACATGATGTTTAACATTCTTGTTAATGATATTACATAAATGTTCTAAAAATCTAGTCTTAAGCATCCTTGTAGTGCATCCTACATACTGTAGGCCGAAAAGGACAAAATAAAAGGTAGATAACATAGGAGATGGTACAGTTGATGAGACTCTTGATCTGGGAAAGTTCTCCTGTCACTTTAGATCTAAAAGAGGTTGTTTTATTTGAAATAAATGAGCATGTTAGACATCGAGTTCTTCCGCACTTAAAACATCCCTTTCAGGGGGGACCTAATGTATTTATTGTAGATTCGGATGTTGAACTTTTCGCTATAGGATTGCTATTTCTTTTTCTATCAAAGAAACTGGGAGCCAAGAGATTCTTCAAATTGTCCGCTCTCTTGAAAACAATTTTTGGTTTTTCGGGAATATTAGCTTTTAAGACGGGATCGAAGCCCAAAAGATGATCATTTTTATTCATAATATGTGTGATCTTATTCGCCGCATTGTTGTAATTAGTTACAAAGGTCAGATTCTTATTAGCAAAAGATCACGTTTCTTCCCTTGGATTACTTCTATACTCCAACAATTTTTCCCAATCAAGAACCAGAGTCTCATCAAGTACCTTTTGGAGCAAAGGGTCAGGATAGTCCCTCTCCTTGAGACATTGTGCCTGAGGCAGAAAAATATCAAGTGTAGAACAATTTCTCCTCAGATGTCTATACTGGTCCTCGGGGATATTTTCTATACATTGCTTTTTGTGATTACTGGAGATCCCAATAAATATATTCACATCCACAGGTTTTATTTTACTATAGGTAGATATTAAAATCTTACCATCTATAAATCTCAAGGATACATCCAGATAGTCCATCTCTGAGGGGTGATAATTGAAAGTAAACGTAAGATTGAAAGAATTAGAATTTAAAGACTGTGTGAACTAAATAATGGATTCTAAAGTGCCGTCCCATATAAAAAAAAAAATCATTAATATAACGTCTGTAGAGAACCTATAGGGAACCTGTACTATACAATACAGCCAGTGTCCTAGTCACCACTATACAATACAGACAGTGTCCTAGTCACCACTATACAATACAGACAGTGTCCTAGTCACCACTCTACAATACAGACAGTGTCCTAGTCACCACTATACAATACAGACAGTGTCCTAGTCACCATTATACAATGCAGACATTGGACCGGATTCACAATTACGTGTGAAATAAGCACACACGGATTTGCAAATATACGCGACTAAGTTGCAAGGCTGCACCCATGACACTCCCCTCGCAGACCATAGGGAAACCTTAACTCTGCGGGTGTAATTTTGTGCTTAAGTTTCTTAGGTTCGTGCGCACATTGCTAACCGTGCCCATACTATGCCATTTAAATGCCTCTCCCCACCCTCTTTCACGGATGTTTCTACATATGGAAGACAAATGCCACGCCCCTCCGTACGTATCTCTTTTCCGTGCCGAAATCCTATGTAACTTGCGTAGAAAAGGTTACTACACGTGCGCAGTTTAGCTGATCCAAAAAATACGCACGGAAAAAGTAGCAAAAACGTAATTGGGAATCCAGTCCAGTGTCCTTGGGCCTGATCCAGACCTAAAAAGCCGATCTGCGCATGTTACGGGCAGATGTTGCCCGGCGTAGCTACGGCAACGCCCGATCAACACTCGGGCGTCCGTAGGAACAGCGTAGGGACGCTGGATGGGGCGTCCCCCAAGCGTCCCTACGTTAAGGTTAGTGAAGGTGGGCGGAGGGAGGTATTATAATGAGGGAGGGAGGGCTTAGCGGTAATACGCTCGTGTGCAAGCATATTATCCATTGCTTACGCCGGCTGAAGTTAGGGTAGCCTTCAGTCGGCGTAAGCAATGGGAAATACGCCCGCACAGGGGGAGTGTCGGGGAGAGTGGACGCCGATACGCTGTGCTTTAGTAAGCACAGCGCATCGGCGTAGGTCTGGATCAGTCCCCTTGCCTCCACTATATAATTCCCACTGCATCCTAAAAACTGCGAAACTTGCTCGTAAGGATGTCACGCCCTATTGTCCGGAGCAGCGTACAAGTTACGCATGATCAAAGTTACGATGCGTAACACCTGCTGCGCATGCACAGTGCGTTCCCACTGCCAGATTTTACGCATGCTATGTGTGTAAATTGGCTGTCGTTATTAAGTCTGGATCAGGCCCTTTATATGTTATCATTCATGTCTCCCCAACTCCCAGTATCCCCCCATCTTGTCTCTCCAGCTCTCAATGTCCCCATCATACGTCTCCAGTTCCCAAAATCCCCATCATGTCTCTCCAGCCCCCACAGTGGGCCTGATTCAGAGATGCATCGGCTATCGGGCCGCAAATATACGCATCTAAGTGGCAGGTCGGAACAGGTTACACCCACCAGAATAAACAGTCACTTCCCTCGCAACACCCACAGCACGGAAGTCTGAATACGGCCCCACTATACAATACAGAAGAAAGTACAGACCAGCGCTAAGCAAATAATCTGAACACACAGCTTACCTAAAAGTAGAAAAATTTATTAACAATCAAACAATTACATTAAAGTACTAAATAAAGATATAATTACAGTTATACTTGGTGCCGATTGTACTATCCACATAACATCAGTAACTGTATTTAATGAATCTCTATTTTAATATTTGAGAAACCAAGAGGCCTGAAAATTGCAGTTCAGTTATCATATGCACCTGTACAAGTGTGTTAGTAGAAAGTTCAATAAATGTTCAAGTGCACTTGATAAATCTCAAAAACATATAGGAGGTTATCACTGGATAGGCTGAAGAGATAGATTCGGTTTACCAGTCTGAATTTGAATAAAAACTGCTTTTTATGATTGGTATATAACCCGGGGAGTTCTTAATTGTCAGTGATTCTGCTGGGAAACAAAACGTGAGAATCTCACACCAGCCACACACGTCCTCCGACTCTGGTAAGAAACACACACTTCAGCCGCAGTTACTCAGATAAGAGGCTTGCCGGATGAATTCAGGGTATTAGTCCAGTGTATTAGCGAGATCCATATAGATTACTCATCATTAGGTAAGTGAACCGGCCTTTAATTAGAAAACTTAACGCGTATCACGACCAGCACTGTCGTTTCATCAGAAGGTGGGAAAAGAATAACCGATGAGCCTCTGGGACAGCCCCCTCTTTTATAGCCCCATTGGTGCAAAACTCGGGTGCACAAATCATTTTTGTGTGTTCAACAAAAATAAATATATAATAATCATAAATAAATGTATGTTAGTAAATGTTTACACAAATATACGCGCCTAAGTTGCAAGGCTGCACCCATGACACTCCCTTCACAGACCGTAGGGCAACCTTAACTCTGCGGGTGTAATTCTGTGCTTAAGTTTCTTAGGTACGTGCGCACATTGCTGACCGCACCCATACTATGCCATTTAAATGCCTCTCCCCACCCTCTTTCACGGATCTTTCTACATATGGAAGACAAATGCCACGCCCCTTCGTACGTATCTCTTTTCCGTGCCGAAATCCTATGTAACTTGCGTAAAAAAGGTTACTACACATGCGCAGTTTAGCTGATCCAAAAAATACGCACGGAAAAAGTTGCAAAAACGGAATTGGGAATCCAGTCCAGTGTCCTTGGGCCTGATCCAGACCTACGACGCGTAAGCGTAAGATTGGCTGAAAAGCCGATCTGCACATGCGCCCGGCGTAGCTACGACAACGCCCGATCAACAATCGGGCGTCCGTAGGAACAGCGTAAGGACGCTGGAGGGGGTGTCCCCCTGGCGTCCCTATGTTAAGGTTAGTGAAGGTTGGCGGGGGAGGTATTATAATGAGGGAGGGCTTAGCGGTAATACGCTCGTGTGTGAGCGTATTACCCATTGCTTATGCCGGCTGAAGTTAGGGTAGCCTTCAGTCGGCGTAAGCGATGGGAAATACGCCCGCACAGGGGGAGGGTCGGGGAAAGTGGACGCGCATCGGCGTAGGTCTGGATCAGTCCCCTTGTCTCCACTATATAATTCCCACTGCATCCTAAAAACTGTGAAACTTGCTCGTAAGGATGTCACGCCCTATTGTCCGGAGCAGCGTACAAGTTACGCATGATCAAAGTTACGATGCGTAACACCTGCTGCGCATGCACAGTGCGTTCCCACTGCCAGATTTTACGCATGCTATGTGTGTAAATTGGCTGTCGTTATTAAGTCTGGATCAGGCCCTTTATATGTTATCATTCATGTCTCACCAACTCCCAGTATCTCCCCATCTTGTCTCTCCAGCTCCCAAAATCCCCATCATGTCTCTCCAGACCTCACAGTGGGCCTGATTCAGAGATCCGTCGGCGATCGGGCCCCAAATATACGCACCTAAGTGGCAGGTCGGAACAGGTTACACCCACCAGAATAAACAGTCACTCCCCTCGCAACCCCCAGCCGGACCTAAACTTCCACCTCCATAGACTTGCCCTAACTGGCCGCACTCACTTCCGACCCTATGTGTATTAGTTGCGTATATTTAGAGTCCTAAGTCTGTAAGCGCGCCCACTTTCCATCACCTAAATGCCTCCCCCGACCATTTTTATGCAAATCCTGCACTTAGGGTCGCATTAGTCTCCGACCGATTCACAAGTCCGACCTTAACTGCAACGTACATGGCGTTGCACTATTACTACCCATGCGCAGTTGATGCAAAATCGATCCGACCCTAAATATACGCGTGGAACTATTGTTAGTTCCGGATCTCTGAATCAGGCCCAGTATCCCCATTGTTACATGCCTGTAAACAAAATGAGTGTCCTGATAGGTGTTTGTTACACACCTTTCTTTCTCCTGAAAGGATGTGGCGTATCAGTTTACTAAAGATTAATATTCCAAAAGAGCTGAAAACCACCTAAACGGGGATTGCCAACCCCGTTAACAAAAACAAACAGAAATGAAAAGAAAGCGACTCGCGCTAAATCAATCAATTAACAATAGACAAATGACTTATCCCAGTGATTGGAATTATCACAATAAGTTTATTACATATAAAATCAGCTAAATATAAAATATAATAAAAAAATAAATAAAGACAGGCTCTTTTGAATTAGTACGATCACATATACAGACCATAAAAACCCTGCAGGGATATTTAGTAAATATGTCGACAAACAGTTATTATATATGGGTATATATATGCACGTTCCAAATGAGATGAAGTACAACTTGTCTGAACTCTCACTATATGAGAAACATTTCAGATGGTTTAAGTCTCTAGAATAGATGGTAAACTTTGAGAAATAAGTTTTAAATGGAGTCCACTAGCACCTGTGGATTAAAGTCACTTCAACCGCTGCGTGGAATTAGCAGCTTTTAGCTCTATCCCTGGACCTTGAATAAGCCGATAGGAGCTGTGAGTATATGGTGCAGTCTGCACCACAACACTTGGTTATACACTTGGGACATTCTTGGTTGCAGACCATATTTAATTGGAACACTGAACGGGACATTTTTTCATTCACCTCAGAGTGTTTGCTGTTGATTACTTATCTACTGACCATCGTGAGTACTGTACAGCTCCTTTTCTAAGGAAGCCCAGCATCAACGTCTTTTTTCCAAATGCATCAATCCCGTTCATGTATCATCTACAGCTGACCATTAGTATGGAATTATCAGGACTTTGATCCTATTCACAAGTTTGTTAATGAATATAATCCTATTTATCCAAATTTGCAACAGTGTTACCATCTTTACCAAGTTTACCAAGTTTCTTAAATTACATCTCGATTGCTCTGGAGAAAGGATTATTTATTGTTACTCGTGCAATACCTATATTGTTATTGTGTTTATACGTACCTCTTGTTTTTAAACTTGCTTGTTGTTCTTAATTTATAGAATAAACATTATTTACGCTATCCACTGCTCGGATAATTTACTTTCAAATATTGGTGAATTTTCCATAGATTAGACTAATAATATTAGCGCTGAGTGTCTTTCCCTTTTCTGCACGTTTTTGTATGAGAGAGGAGGCAAGTCTCTCTCCACACACAGCTGCTGTTTACTCATTCATTTATATATTTTTGTGTACCACTGGCCTGGAAACCTGAGTGTTTCCTCTATTTCAACCGGGTGCATTAACCTTGCCTTAGTTCATAGCATGTGATTTATAGTATTGCATCAGTTGAATCAGTAAATCTGTATTTTCACAGCGTTATGATATTAATAGACCACAAAAATAGACTCTCAAATTACAATGGTAGAGCCAATTAAAATCTGCTTCTGCCACCGTTATATGTTCATCAATAGGCAATTGGAATGTATCGCTTTTTTCAGTTGCTTTATCAAATGAATGTTTTAAATGGTCTACATTACCAATCTAATAGTCACTGCCGATCTGTAGCAATCGGTACTGTGGTGCCAAAGAATCAGGAATGAGCACTGCTTCCCCGGTGGCACCACCACCCACTGCTCCGGTTTGGTTGGAGGTGCTTGGGAATCACAGGGAATGTAGCGTAAGGGTATAATTATTGCTCCTTGGTGCAAGTACAAACATTGGTTGTCCAGATAAGGGAGTCTATGGAAAGTCCCTAGTGCAATGAGGAATCACGTTTGCCACTTATTAATCAATGTTTCTCATATGAATATTGTCCGTCTAGACCTCGTGAGAAAAGAGCAGATTTAAACTTGAAGTGTAGAGCCAGTCAATGTAAAAGCTTGACACGTTTCTCCGTATAGACGTATGGTTTCTTCAGAGGGATATCTCATGTTAGTTTTCAGCTCACTCAGATAGTATTCTTAATTAGATCATTACTGGACACCTGTTATACCCCTGATACTACATCCTGAGGCATAAAAGGAAGTCCACTATCACAATCACTAGGATAAGGGGAAAAAGATTTTACACTTTAATGCCTATTAATTAAAAAATAGCATATTAATATCCATAAATCTATCTTCAAATTAGTTAGTTTTTATTTTTATTTCAAACAGTAATGGTTTAATCCAAGAAAAGGCCACCAGGTGGCAGTCTAATCACAAACATATTATAAAACATATTATAAAAATGAAAGAGAGAGAAATGACACAAGGGTTTCTTTATATATAGGTTAACAGATACAGGGCCTTACGAAGAGCTACGCTGGGCCAGCGTAGGTCTGGTGCACTCCCCCAAGACTCCCCCTGTGGCCGGTGTAAATACACACTGTTACGCCTGCTGAAGGCTACCCTAACTTCAGCTGGCGTAACAGTGTGAAATTACGCCGGCCACAGAGGCGTAACAGGCCTAACCCGCCCTCCCTCCCTCATTTACTTACCTTCCCCCACCTTCCTTCCGTAACTGTTGTGTAGTTATGGCGAGGAACGCCCCCTCAACCGTAACTATGCAACAGTTAGGGACACCCGATCCTAAGGAACGGGTTTCCCT
>WWET01005043.1:28494-39899 GCA_011038615.1 Limnodynastes dumerilii
GAAATTCAAGTAGGGCTTTTAGCCAGCGGGATTACGTGGAATTAGTACTAAACCCAATTTATAAAGCGAGTTTTCATAGTTTTCCCATAAATTATAAGGTATCTTAAAAAATAAATATACATACTGTACACAAACAAACGTGTCACACTGTATCATATTGTTAGATTATGTCACACTGTATCATATTGTTAGATTATGTCACATTGTATCATATTGTTAGATTATGTCACACTGTATCATATGGTTAGATTATGTCACATTGTATTATATTGTTAGATTATGTCATACTGTATCATATTGTTAGATTATGTCACACTGTATTATATTGTTAGATTATGTCACACTGTATCATATGGTTAGATTATGTCACACTGTAGGGCCTTAAATTCACTATAATCCCTCCCAGATCAGTCAACTCCAAAAATTATTAAATCTTCCTGTAAACTGAAGACCGGAGACAAAGGAATAAAGCAGCAAATAATAAATGGATAATATTATAAACTTTTATTGCACCTCCTATACTGCAAGGTTATAATACTCCCAATGGATATTACAGCTTAAATTGGGAAGTATTATTCTAGTATCAACCATATAAATCACAGATGTGTCTTATATACAGTTAAGATAATGTCCCTCTTCTACTGAATGACAGGTGAGTGACAGCACAGATCACACATGCAGGAAGACTGCTGTGTGACATAGGGGAGAATGATACCAGTAGTCTGGAAGGGAATCTTACCCTGCACTGATGTACATAGCTCAGCTAAGCCAATAGTAGTGTCAATGTGGTCAGATGGTAAAGGTGAGCTAAGCACACACTGAGACAGAGCAGGCTGCCATTGTATCTGATCAGTTCCTCTCCTCTGTGGAGATTTGGGATGGGATCACAGAAGGAGAGAGAAATCAGGATGCTGTAGGGTGGCCACTAGAGCCAGAGAATGAAGTACAGGTTTACAAAATCACAGAATTCTTGGAAAAGAGTCATTGCTAATCAGTCCTAGAGGAGGAGGAGGGGGATTTTCAGGCACTCAGAAACCCCCCCTGCATAATACAATAACACTAATGGTAATGCTGAACACATAATGACATAAACACATAAAGATACTTATATGGAGGACTTTTATTAGAAATACATTTCCCCAATGTCTACATTGTGATTTTAGTTTTCTTTTCCTCTCTTTGCAGGAAGGATGTTTCTGTGTTGTCTGCGTGCTCTGTGCTTTCCATGCAGCCATGGGCTCTGATGGTAAGGATAAGGAATATTAAGGTGCTAAGAAACTGTAAAGGTGCTGCTTGTGTTGTGAATTTTGCTTGCTCTGCCACACCATAATGACATCAGTCCTCATCCAAATATGAATGACCACACTAATACCCATGCATGGTGGTAAAGGAATGAGGTGCTTAGTGAGTAGCATTTGTGCCTCAAAGCGCTGAGGTCATAACTTCCATTCATTGACCAGGCCTTATCTGTGTGGGTTTTCTCCGGGTGCTCCGGTTTTCTTCCATATGCCGAAAACATAGTGGTAGGGTAGTTGGCTGCTGACTAATTTAACCCGTTTGTTTGTGTGTGTGTGTGTTTATGTATGTATGTGTGTGTGTGTGTGTGTATATGTATGTATGTATGTATGTATGTATGTATGTGTGTGTGTGTGTTTATGTATGTATGTATGTATGTATGTATGTATGTGTGTGTGTGTTTATGTATGTGTTTATGTATGTGTGTGTTTATGTATGTATGTATGTGTGTGTGTGTTTATGTATGTATGTATGTATGTGTTTATGTGTGTGTTTATGTATGTATGTATGTATGTATGTATGTGTGTTTGTTTATGTATGTATGTATGTATGTATGTGTGTTTATGTATGTATGTATGTATGTATTTGTGTATGTATGTATGTATGTATGTGTGTGTGTGTGTGTTTATGTATGTATGTGTATGTATGTGTGTGTGTGTGTGTGTGTGTGTGTGTTTATGTATGTATGTATGTATGTGTGTGTGTTTATGTATGTATGTGTATGTATGTGTGTGTTTATGTATGTATGTATGTATGTGTATGTATGTGTGTGTGTTAGGGACCTTAGTATGGGGCAGTGACTGATGTGAATGTCTAATGTTCTCTGTTGTGGTGCTATATAAATAAGCGATAATAATGATAATAATAATAATGATAATGATAATAATAATGGGTCCTTGCTCTGTTCTCGGTGCACTATGCAATTGTTCTGTTGAAATGTACCACATTTTTTTTTCATCATCACCACAAGCATTTATTTATAGATTTTGATATAAAGTACATTTGTCCATATAGGCTCAATTTAGAAATCATTCATCTGTATCTTTCAAATGATTGGTTAGGTAATTTTTTTTTTTGCGGGGAAAAGGAAACTATTAAAGTTCAGTAATAATGTAAATCAGTATTAAACCCTAGCGCTTATGGAATAACAGCCACAGGACAAAAGAATCGGTCAGGTCCATTAAGCCTAATACAGTGACAACAAAAGGCAGAAAAATAGAGGTAACATAGTCTAGACTTTAAATAATGTCCATGAACACTCATAAATGTGAAAGTCTTTTATTATTTATTTATTAACAGGTTTTATATAGCGCCCACAGATTACGTAGCTCTTTACAATTTAGCAATCAGTATAAATAACACTGGGTAATAACAGACAGACTGGGTGGGTAAGAGGGTCCTGCTCACAGGCTTACACTCTATAGGACAATGGGTTTGATACATAAGGGCAAGTGCTCTATATCACACAATGGACCAGCCAGGGTGTAAGGCAGAAGTGCTCAGTGCTCTGTGACCCAGCCACACAGCAGTGTTTGTAGCAGAGATGAGGGAATTGTAGAATAGAGAGAGAGAGTGTGCGGGTTTGTGTTAATGTGTGAAAAGGCAGAAGTGGTTGTTAATATGGTATTTAATGCTTAGGAAGGTTGTGGAATTTGATAAGCTTGTCTAAAGAGATGAGCTTTAAGGGAACGCTTGAAAGATTGTAGAGTAGTGGATAGTCTTAACGGGCGAGGAAGGTTATTCCAGAGAGTGGGTGCAGCTCGGGAGAAGTCTTGTAACTGTGAATCAGAGCATTTATGAAGTGCAGAAGTGAGTTGTAAATCTTGTGATGATCTGAGAGAACGAACTGGGATATATCTGGAGACAAGTGAGGAAATGTATGCAGGTGCAGTGTTGCTTATGGCTTTATAGGTTAGCAAGAGGATTTTGTATTTGATTCTGTATTTTACAGGCAGCCAATGTAGAGACTGACAGAGTGGAGTAGCTGTAGTTGAGCGTTTTGCAAGGAAGATCAGTCTCGCTGCTGCATGCAATATAGACTGTAGAGGGGCAATTTTATTTTGTGGGAGACCAATAAGAAGGGCATTGCAGTAATCAATGCAGGATATAATTAGGGCATGAATGAGTGTTTTAGCTGTTTCTTGTGAGAGATATTTTCGAATTTTGGAAATGTTTTTTAAATGTATATAACAAGATTTCGAAACAGATTGAATATGGGGCATAAAGGACAGTTCAAAAAAGTGTAACACCTAGGCAGCGAGCTTGGCGAGTAGGGAATATTTCAGTGTTGTCGACAGCAATAGAGAGACCAGGTGGGTAGGTCTTGTTAGCAGGTGGAAATATTAATAACTCTGTTTTTGAAAGATTAAGTTTAAGTTGACGAGAGGACATCCAGGATGAGATGGCGGAAAGACATTCAGTGACCCGAGTCAGCACGGTTGGGGATAGTTCAGGGGCGGATAGATAGATTTGTGTATCATCTGCATAGAGATGATATTGGAAACCGAATGACTTTATTAGCTGTCCAAGGGAAGAGGTATAGATAGAGAAGAGCAAGGGACCCAGGACTGAGCCTTGAGGTACACCAACAGATAGCGGAAGGGCAAAAGAGGTAGATCCAGAAAGGCGGACACTGAATGAGCGATTGGAGAGGTAGGATGTGAACCAGGAAAGAGCTATGTCCTGAATACCTATTGATTGTAACATGTGTATGAGAAGAGAGTGGTCAACAGTGTCACACGCAGCAGAAAGATCCAGGAGAATTAGAAGAGAGAAGTGACCTTTGGATTTAGCAGTACTCAGATCATTGACCACTTTGGTCAGTGCAGTTTCAGTGGAGTGTTGAGAACGAAAGCCTGACTGATGAGGATCTAGAAGATTGTGTAAGGAAAGGAAGGTAGTGAGGCGAGTATAGACCAGTCTTTCAAGCAGCTTTGAGGGGCATGGGAGCTGGAAAACGGGCCGGTAATTTGAGGGAGAATTTAGGTCAGAGTTTTGTTTTTTCAGAATTGGAGTAATCAGTGCGTGCTTGAATAAAGAGGGGAAGATACCAATCTTCAGAGAGAGATTGTAGATTGTAGTTAAGGTTGGAATAAGCACAGTGTGTAGGCATCGGATGACTTGTGAGGGTACAGGATCAAGAGGACAGATAGTAGAGTAGGAAGAGGAGAATAGAGCAGATATTTCCTCTTCATGTGTGAGATGGAACGAGGACATAGTGCCAGAGGGTGGAGAAAGGGTGTTGGACAGTATGATAATTCCTGTCTTATGTTATCAATCTTGTTCTTAAAGTACATTGCAAGATCTTGGGCATTGATAGAGGTTGGTGGATTATGCACAGGAAGGTTCAGTAGGGAATTAAATGTACAAAAGAGGCGTTTGGGGTTAGAAGCCTGGGTAGAAATGAGAGCTTGAAAGTAAGATTGTTTGGCATTGTCCAGGGCAGTTCTATAAGTGTGATAGGTGTTTATGTAAATCAGAAAGTCATCGGGCTGCCGAGATTTGTGCCAACGTTCTGCTTTGCGGGAGTGTTTTTTAAGGTTACGCGTGTCATTGAGTCGCCGTGGTACATGAGGTGTAGCATGGTACATGAGGTGTAGCTGGAGCAACTTGGTCAAAGATGTCTGCTAGTGTTTGGTGTAGGTGAGAAACTGCTATATCAGGAGAGTGGAAATTTGGGACAGGAGATAGAAGTTGTTGCACATATTGAGAAAGTTGGTTAAAATTAATGGAATTAAGATTTCTTTGGATGTAAGTAGGTTTTGCAGAATTATATAGAGTATAGAGTTAGACTTGGTGTGGAAGAGTTTGTAGGTGATAAGGTGATGATCTGAGAGAGGGTGAGGAGAGTTATTGAGATCAGTGATGGAGCATAGCTTAGAGAATACAAGATCAATGCAATTACCATCCTCATGTGTAGAAGAATCAATCCACTGGGAAATCAAAAGTATTTTGATCATTCTAATATGTGTCCTTATATTTCCATGAAGCCATCTTCATTGAATTTTTCTTATGTATGTGCTGACACATAGTGTTATATAATGTGTTATATAATGTTATATCTTTTATATATATATTTTGTTCCTGGTAGTTGCACAGTGGTCACTTTGGTCCTTGGCTGCACCTCTCCATTTTTATATACTCTGCACACATTTCATATATTAGAATAGAAGCGCAGCCTGTGTTTTCTTGTTACTGTTACTAGTTTTACTTTGGGAACCTGACCTCTCCCCAATATGGCAGCTGACGCCTGACCCTCCCCAATATGGGTGCTGCAGCTTGACCCCTCAGAAATATGGCCACTGCACACTTTTCAAATGGCAGGAGTGTCTTAAAACAGACTTCCTGTGTACACATATAGCAAATGGATAGGGACTCACCTACAGGAGGTGCCTTGACGCTGGGCAGGTGAGATAACCCAATATAGCTATATTGTGACCTAACCCTCCTTATGTGCTGACACATAGTGTTATATAATGTTTGTTTATAGCACCGGACCTTTCTTTTGTTCCTTGTAATCTTCATTGAATGTTACAAATGAACAATGAAACCCCATATTTTAGTATTTCTAGAGTTCCCCTTGCTTATTGAATAAACACTTATTAGGAAGTGATTAGTAACACAAAGGACCGGATTCAGACACACGCTTGCCGTATGTGCGGGGGGTCTGTAATTGCATACGGAAGAGGGGAGTGAACTCCCTGTCACTACCCTCTGATATGCGGAGTTCTGGACAGTTCCGTGTCTGTAACCCCAACCTTAAGTTTACCTCACGGATCTTCTCTGCGCAGATATGCTTTACGCCGCCCCGTTTACCTTAGGCAGAAGACAAACTCCGTCCCATCGGACTGATCTCCAAGATCCGTTGCGTGACAGTCCTCTTGTGTTACTATTTGTGCATCAAATTTGGGCTTAAATACTAATATCTAAAACATGAAACAGCTGTCAATCTATATAGAAAAATGTTCATACTATATGTAGCCTTTAGACGTTAACCCAAATATACACACGTCAACCCGGGTTAGCAGGACAGTGTAGGCAAGATGAAATAGAAGGACTCCTAACAATTGCCAGCTGACGCTCCAAAGAAACCAATGTGTTTCGGCATAATTTTCAAGCCTTCTTTAAGATAACACTTCCAGTCCCATTTAACTTTTTTAAGTGTCATTTTTTGTTTATACAGTTGACCTTTGTAGGTCATTATAGGTCAAACTTTATATTATATTTGGGTCAAACAATATTTTTTGAATGAATGGGTAAAGTAAATCTCTACTTTGTAAAATGAAAATTTCTTAAATTCTATTGCTGATTTCCAATGGAGTCGTCTAAGGACTTCCAATTATCTTTCATCTTCAGTGGGTACCAATGGGATTGACCGGTTCCATCCTAATCAATCGGAATGCATTTTTAATCATCCTGACTCGAGAGAAATGACCCTTCTGACCAAGGGACCACGTTGGGTTCACAAGTAGCTCTTAATATCAGTCTACATTTCAGGCGTTCCTCTTAAGTTTAGTCTCCAGGGGCCTGATTCAGAGATCCGTTTTCACGGCGAGATGCGTGCGTATTTTTGCAATCTGAAGAACTGTTCATGCGTAGTAACTTTTTGTACGCAATCTACGTTGATTATACGCTCGTAAGTCCAGAATTGCACGTGGGTACGTACGCATGGATCTCCCATGCAAAAATACGCATGTGAGAATTTAAATAAAAATGGGCGTGGGAGGCATTTTAATGAAGCAATGTGGGCGTGACTAGCATGAATACACGGAGGATACATACGCACACAACTGCACACGGAAAGATACAAGTGGTCTATGTGTAAGTCTACGGGAGCATGGAGTTGTGAGCGGAGTGTCAAGGGTTTTGGTGGGTGTTCCATGCTGCGTGCGTTTATTTGCAAACAGATTTGTGAATACGGCCCCAGGTGTCCGCATGTACAGGAATATCTGTTTCCAACCCCTAGTCTTCTTGTAAACGGTACCATAGGTGTGTTATGTCATTTGTCATCTAAGCACAACAAGCTGTTATTGGTGTATGCCATTATGGCAATCCTTAATGTGGATGTATATAAAATGTTTGTAAATAACAGAATTTGTCATTGATTTTGCAGATGGGGTGAATACGAAAAATGTTGAGGTAGGATTTCATGAAAGTGCTAAATTAGAATGTACATTGAAAGAAACAAATGATGTCAATCAAGTGACCTGGATGAAGATCGTAGGAAACAAGGAAATTACCATAGCAACATACTCCAAAAAATCTGGACCCTTCATTACTAAAGAATATGGAAGTCGACTAAATATCAGCAGTTTAGGTTTAAGTAAGACCGATATCACTGTGTTTAAAACCAGTCCTGACGATGAAGGATGCTACACGTGTATCTTCAATGTCTTCCCTACGGGATCCAAAAAGGGGACAACCTGTCTTTCACTTCCAGGTAAGAGTTTCAGTCAAAGTTTAACCACTGTCATCAAGCTTAACCTCTACTTAGCAATGCTGAGGATAAAAGCATTATTAAGAAGTGGGCAGGGCAGTGATGCTGCAATTTACATATCACTAAATGTTCTATTGGGGGCCTGGGTGCAGTGCCTGATTTTTAGGGGTCTCCTATACATTACAACAGTTGGCAAGCGTGTATTTCACACAAATGCTCTTCTTTGACTCAACTGACTCCATTTTTATAGACAAAAGAAAAGACAATAATTATATAAACAATAAAATAATTAAGATGCAGGGTACAAATTAGTAAAATAAGGAAGACAATACGAGTTCAATTAAATAAAATACAGTACAAAAACAGCAGAACAATATGTATGGAAAATAGTGTTCTGGATAGCCCCATTGCCATCTACAGTTGTGCTCAGTTAAACCTTTCCCCAACACAGGGAAAAGTCTGCATACATGACAGACCCACCCGCTGAGAAAGTTTACTTACCATTTAGCAGCTACTGGCTTCCTGTAGAGATCAGACAATGGAGCTGACATCACCCACTCAATGTCCTACAGAGAGTGTGTATGACTCATCCTGTGAATTAAATGGGTGATGTCAGCTCCATTTTCTGATCTCTGCAGGAAGCCAGCAGCTGGTAAATGGTAAATACCACCATGTCATGAAACAAGAATCATAGCTGAGAAACTTTATCTGGGACCAACTGTATGATGTGTCATCTATAACTAGCTCCCTTACCCCTGCCACTACTACTACAGGCTTTAGAGTAGTAGTGGTGGGGGGGTCAATTGGAGCAGCTATTCGTACTCAAATATAGTGGCTCTGGCTTATCCTTGACAAGTGCTGAGTGTTGTTTATAAGCAACTAAGCAGCAGTTGCTTATCAGTGGTAAGACTTGTGTCCTTGACCCCTCAAATCCTATTGTACATGTGTGTGTGTGTACGCACGTGTTGGTATTAATTAGTTTTTCATATATTACACAATGTTTAATCAATATGTCTCAACCAAGTCATTGAGTAGATATAAGAAAGTTTTTCTTTACTATTATTTCTAAACGAGCAATAAACATTTCAACAATTTAAAATAATAATGACCAGATTCAAACAGCAAATTTTCTGCATTCAAACTGGTGCAAACACAAAACACAAAAAGTTTGGAAGTCTAAATTAAGATGCAACCCGTTAGCATACCTTTATTGTGCATTCTCAAAAAAATTCATGCTCATTTGCAAGTGAAATTACCCCTCCCCCTCAGTCAGTTTTGTGTAATATGTGTTTTTTATGTATCTGATATATAGGTAACGTGCTAATTGAAAAGCTTCATAAAGTTAGGTTGGGAGAAGCCGTAACGTTGAAGTGCCTTCTGCGAACACCATCTAACGTCACACAGGTGTCGTGGCAGAAGAATGGGAGAAATATTGCGACCTACCGCAAAGGAACGCAAACAGATAAAGGAACGTTTACTTTGGCGGATCCTGGAAACCTGATAGACATGACTATGGAGGGTCTGAATGTGACCACAATCACGATTCGGTCATCCAAAGTTAGTGATGAAGGAGACTATCGCTGTATCTTCAACTCATTCCCTCTTGGTTCCTCTGATGGGAAAACCTCTGTACATGTTCATGGTGAGTCAAAGAAGACGTTTACTTTCCTTTATTTATTTTTGTACCTAGAGAACCAATACGAACAGATTTAAACATGTAAACCAGGGCTTTTTTTTTTTTAAATCTAGGTGCCAAAACAAAAATGTAGACGCCAGTTTTCTTCTTCGACAGTTTTATATGGACATTCGTGTATGTACAGATACATATTGTGCCTGATCCAGACCTATGCTCATAAAACGCTCTTATGCGTAGCAGATTAACGCAAGCGTAACTACAAAGCACTCCCCATGGCACTCCCCTTAATCGTACTAAGTTTTGCCTACTTACACCGACCAACCCTACTCTAACTTTTCTGAGCGTAACCGCAGGCATCAGTAGGCTCCTTGCTTAGTTACGAAGCTTAGCACGCCCATACTGTATGATGTAAATGCCTCACCCCGACCTCGATGAGTATTTACAGATTTCGTATGGTAGGCACGCCCCCTCCAGCCTGCTAACGCAGCTGGCACGCAGAAGGCCCTTACGCTCAGAATTTCGTAGTGTTACAGCTCCTCGCACATGCGCAGTAAGTTCAAAAGGCCGTGTTTACACTTACGAACAGCGTAAACACTAACCCAACTTCCCCACTTCATTTATTTTCTGGACCCGTTGTACAGTACACTCTCTAAGAACTTTTAGGGTTGGGGGGAGGGGTTAAGGTTAAGCTCTGGGAGGGGGAGGGAGGGTTAGGTTTAGGGTCATGGAAGGGGTGTCTTAGGGTTAGGGTGCATAGAAGGGAGGGTTAGGGTCCTGGAAGGGGAGGGTTAGGGTAAGGATTAGGGTAACGGTTGAGGTTAGATTTGATACTTAACATTCAGAGCACCGTGTTCGGTACTCCGGGGATCAATTGATTTGCCTCTTAGCCAGCAGTTCTGGCTGGGAGAGAACGGCCCTTTCTAAATAGGACTGTTCTCAGCGGGGGCCCACACCCTCCATTTTCCCACCTATTGAAGACTCATCTTTCTTCCACCGTTTTCTCTGTTGTGGCCCACGTTGACTGATACCGTTGAGAACCAACCACTGCAATTTATACACAAGGGAGGTCACCCCATGAGCAACTATACCTCCCCCACTGAAGCTGCAGGGAAAGTCAGTATTGTGCTGCTGGGCACTTCTGTCCCAGCAGTTTCAGTGGGCGAAGAGGGGGAGATAGAAGCCGTGGGGTGACCTCTCCTCGCCCACATGCCGGTCTGAATACAGCGCAACGATTGTGTTAGTCTTGAGCCGCAATAATAAGATGAAATTAGTCTCTGCCTGTCCCTTTGTGAGCATAATTATAATCCAGACTCCCAGATGGCTCGATACCTCTCAGGATTTTGGGACCTCTTTGAATCTTTTATTTGGGGATCGAATCACATGAAAAATCTAGATTATTTCTGATGATGCTAAAATCCTGAACATTAAAATATATATCCATTTGGGTCACATTCTGAAATCCTGATTTCCTCTTTCAGAACCTCTTGATGCGCAGCTGATTAAGGATCAGTCAAAAGACTTTCTAAACTTCACATGTATAGCCAGAGCTCGGCCGCTTCCCGTGGTTTCCTGGTCTGGCGTAGTAGCGAATCACACCAACGGCAGCAGTTCTGATGGAATATTAACAGTTACAAGCTGGATCATGATAAACTCCATGGACAATCAACTGACTGAAATGATTGAATGCAGAGTTCTTTATTTAGGGGAGGAATCCTTATTCAAAGTTTCCAAAATTATCAGTAAGTTTTTTATGCAGACTTTTATTTTGAGTCTACTTAGTGTTCTATAGACATGAAAAGCCAGAGGGCTTTATGTCACATCCCTATAAATATGCCGTGCTTGAGAGAAGTGCAAGAGATTGGTCCACCCCCTCAGGAGTCCAGGACTATAGTAGATATTACGGGATGGTTGGCAAATTTGAGTAGTAGAGAAGAGATAGTGCACATGAAAGAAGGGATATAACCAGGTACAGGAGGGAGAGGGGGATATGATAGAAGGGATATAACCAGGTACAGGAGGGAGAGGGGGATATGAAAG
>WWET01005043.1:69338-85750 GCA_011038615.1 Limnodynastes dumerilii
CCCCCCACCCCCCTCTCAGCTGCTATCCCAGACAGGCTTTAAAACACACTTTCAAGATGGAGATTGCTCAAATCAGTCTATATATTGTATATATATATTCATGCTAAATGTAACATCTAGCCATCTCCGGCCCGTTCTTCACAATTCAGGCCTGCGCTTCCTCATAGTTATACAGCCGGGAGGCGGAGTTTGTCACTCCGCTCCCAGCGTGAATCTAACGCCAGCTCGGGCTGTCATTAGGAGCTGTGTGCAGGAAGTTTTCTTTCACTCCCTGCGATAATGGCAAACTCCGCCCCCTCTGTCTGTGATTGGTGCAGAAGAGGGGTAATTCACATAAAGAATCATACTGATTCCTTCATGCATTTCGTTTGCACACTCCCTGAACCACCAATGTTTTTCCCCCCTTGATCCACTGAAGCACAAATGAAAAGAGGAATAAGATTGAGCATTTATATCTTTAATTTATTTCTCTTTTCATTGGTGCTTCAGTGGATCATGAAAAACATTGGTGGTTCAGGGAGTTTGCCAACGAAATGCATGGAGGAATCAGTGTGACTCCTTATGCGACTTACCTTTCGGTAATAAAGAGCAGGGTCTTCTTTCTGCGCATGTGCTGAGACAATTTTACTGCATCGTCGGACCTCATCCCTGAATGAAGCGCCGACGATGCAGAAGCTTCTGTGCGACATCGAGAGCCTGTGCAACGATGGGGCATCTTTATAAATCTGAGGAGGGAAGTGTCACTATCGCTCATCAGATTTAAAGGATCTCCATAAATAGAGCCCTTAATCTCTTGATGGCCACCTTATTTACTGAGTAATTATATTAGTAATTAATTATATTAATACACTGTAACTAAATATTTACTAATATATTAACTGTTCCCTATTATCACCACAAGAGGGCAGCACTTCTTAACCTGTAATACTAGAATATATATGAAGAATCTTGCCGATAGATAGATAGAGAGATAGCGGTAGAAAATCGTCATGCAGAGAAGCATCACACAGTAAAACGTCACGCAGTGAAGTGTCATGTCGGCTGGTGTACACACTCACCTGTATTTTTTGCACTATCCTGAGAAGCGGTTAGCACATTTGGGATAACTCTCACCACTTTTGGCTAAATTGCCATCTCTGTAGAGAAGTTGTTATTTTACTGGAATTCTATTTCATTCGAAATACTTACAGTGTTTCTAAATGGTAAAAAGAAAGTGTAACAATGATGATATATTATACCATTGTCAATTACTGAAGGCTTACAATTCACAATCACCACTAGAGGGTGCTCTAGCACTTAGGCTCTTTAGTGATTACAGGCCGTATTCAGAGATCCGTTTTCCCGGCAAGTTCTGTGCGTATTTTTAGGTACGTTTCAACTGCGCGTGCGTAGTAACTTTAACGCAATTAACGTTCATGATATGCGCGGAAGTTCCTTGCGGACGGACCTCTGAATCGCACGTGGATGAATACATCCGGATATGCGATGGAAAAATACGCACATTTAAATTTAAATAAAAATGGGGGGGGGAGGCATGTAAATGAAGAAAAGTGGGCGTGATTATCAAGATACGGAGGACACAGACGCACAGAACTCCACACGGAAAGTTACAGCTGGTCTATGGTGGTGTAAGTCTCTGAGAGCACGGATTAGCAAGGGGAGTGACTGGGGTTTTGGTGGGTGTTCCTTACACCATCCATGCAGACCGATCGGGACACAGGTCTCTGAATACGGCCCTATAATAGTACACCAGTCCATCAATTTCAACCTACTATTGATCTCCTGTGATACCTATGTTATAGATGAAGCAACTTTCAATCTACTTCAATCTGGAAAAATCCCTCCTGACCCAAGTTGGCCATAATGGACCAGATTCACATCCCCGAAATGTTTTACTTACGTACCTAATTTTCCGATTCTAGCTACTACGCATGCATAGTAACTATTGTACGCTATCTATGTAGCATTTCGTTACGTGTGTGGTTATGTTGTATAGACAATTAACTACAAGATATGCAACAGTTGCATTAAAATACAACATTTTTAAATCAGTTTCCCAATACAATATTTAATTGCAGTGAGCACTGTACAATGCAGTGAGCATCCTAGTGACCACCACCCAATACAGAGAGCATCCTACTGGCCACCACCCAATACAGAGAGCATCCTAGTGACCACCACCCAATACAGAGAGCATTTTACTGACCACCACCCAATACAGAGAGCATCCTAGTGATCACCACCCAATACAGAGAGCATCCTAGTGGCCACCACCCAATACAGAGAGCATTCTAGTGACCACCACCCAATACAGAGAGCATTCTAGTGACCACCACCCAATACAGAAAGCATCCTAGGGACCACCACCCAATGCTGAGAACATCATAGTGCCATCTATTAGGTACAGTCTGCATCTTAGTGACCACCGCCCATTACTGTCAACATTCTATTTCTCTTAAAACAAAGTAGGAACAATGGCCTCTAATGTCACCAGTCTACAAGGAAAATTCCCTGTAAGTCCTAAGTCCAATCTGCCCCGGGGGAGCTGGGGGAACAGTACTGCAGTGAGGCAAGTGGTAATATCAGTGGCATCAGATTTGTCTTTGAACCCCAGAAAATTTGAAACAAGCTCTAGAAATAAGATGCTTATATCATGCTTCTGGTTCATAGCCCGATGTTTGCGTTATTATGTAATGCACAGGAAGAACTAGAAGAAAATGTTACACGTCATACAGACATGTGAGAAAATCAGGTCGAGTGAGAAAAATAACTTCTCTTGGCACGACTTCCTCTCTGTGTATTGTATAGACTGAGGTTTGTAAAAGAGAGAAGAGGAAACTGAATATTGTCACACAATTCTATATACTGGAACTATACCCCAGTACCAGCCGCACACCAACTTCCACCCACTCAATTCTATATACTGCAACTATACCCCAGTACCAGTCTCACACCAACTTCCACCCACTCAATTCTATATACTGTAAATATAGATAAAGGAAATGGTGAAAAAAAGCGCCAGAAACATAGAAATTAAACCTTAAATTATATAACTTCTGGAAACTGTATGACATGAATTAAACAAATTTATTAAAACATCAAACACATATTAAAAATGACTAACAATATAGACAAGTCACGTGAACAACCACTGTAGATGCACTGTAAGTAGAATGGTAGAATGTGTTGGAATGATTCCTGTGAAGAATGTTTAAACAGGGTACCCTGGATGATGATGACAATAGCAACAATGAGTAACAAAGTATCTGATGAATGGATCTGGGTGAAAAAATAGTCAAATGGCAACAATGTTGCAACACTCACGGTTGGAAGATGAAATTGATTAACTGGAGCGATGAGCCACAGGAGCTAATAGCCCCTACGAGCTGCACGCTGCTGTGAGATGAAACCAGCAGCTAAAGAGGTGAGTATTGATGTTGCAGACAGGGGGTGAATGAAGTAGCTGTGCAGGTGGATTCAATGTGCCTCTCGATGAACGGGAGGCAAGGTAGCGGCTGACAGTCAGCTTCGCCGGCGTCTCAATAAGGACGTGGAGGACTGGCAGGTAGATGACGTCACCAGCCGGGTTGTGGGACCCACCGGAATCAAGCTGGCGACAGCGCAAGCAGCACTGTGGTCCGGGATGGTAAGGGTGTCCACTATGGTGAAGGCAGGATGGTGGACCCGGTGTCCTGGAGCGGTGGAGAGCGGACTGCCAGCCGACAGCTGCACTGCAGACTAGAGTGGTCAGAGCAGTGAGAGAAAGAGGCCAAGTGGTAAGTCATGCGTCCTGGTGTATTCGGTGGCAGGGATGCTGAATGGCCCAAGGGTGCGTCTCAACGCAGCCAAAGGATGACAACAAGCACCATCAACGAACCAAAGCAGGACAGAACAAGGCAACATGCAGTGGTGAACGCGTGGCTAGCAGACCCTTACGCGTTTCATCGCTCTGCGGCGATTTCTTCAGAGGGAAGTAGATGTTTGATTGAAACAGGTGAGCTACTTTTATATCCACGTGTTAATTGGAATAACGAACACCTGAAAAAACCTTATGTGTTACAAAGAAGGCATATAGGTCATACAAATAGTTTCAAGAAGTAAAAAAATACAAATTATATTAATAAAGAAAAAAACACAAAAACAAGTATTTAAATGAAAAAATACTTAATATTCTGATAGAAGACAGCTAACAAATGTGGATGTGTGTGGAGGGGTGTGACCCTAACTGACTGGGACAGATGCATGCACCCATACACACACATGCACATGGAATAATACTATATGAAAAGATAATGATAATAATAAAATAAGAGACATATGTAATAATACATTGGAAATACTTTCAAACATTTTACATTATGAAATCCCTAAAAACATTTTTATAAACATACTTTTAGGAAGACAAATAACGTTCAAGGAAATATTCACAGATCTAGGTAATGGAAATATAAATATAAATATAAATGGGAGACGTCCTCGAACACTCAGGGGTCACAGGATGTCCGAACACGTCTCCCACAAATAAGAGAATAGCTGTATTATTACACGGTAATGGCTGCAAAACCCATTTATTATAACTTACACATATATATTATATAAAAGTAGCCAGTTTTATTAATACTAATCAGTGATTAAAATATCATCAGCCGTCTGCTGATTGCAGTCCAATTGTATATCTCAGGTAACCACACGTAACTTCCTTAATTTATGTACCGCTGGGTACAAAATGGCTGTCTTGGGTATAGTGCACTCTGCCAAAAAAATGTGCCAAAGGTTATAGACAATTACTTTTGACACTATTGTCAGTAGCACGGATGTGCATAATCTATATGTGAATACATAATGACCATCCAAATATGACATTATTTCATACAAAATTAAATTTTGTTATTCGTATGGAACGGTTGGAGGCATCATATCACATAATCAGCAATGTACAGAAAAACACTTTTTGTTATAGGAAAAATATATTGACACATAGCCGCTCTCAATTAAATGCAATCTTCATAAATTATATACTGCAACTATACCCCAGTACCAGGTCTCACACCAACTGCCAACCACTCAGTTCTATATACTGGAACTATACCCCAGTACCAGGTCTCACACCAACTGCCAACCACTCAGTTCTATATACTGGAACTATACCCCAGTACCAGGTCTCACACCAACTGCCAACCACTCAGTTCTATATACTGGAACTATACCCCAGTACCAGGTCTCACACCAACTGCCAACCACTCAGTTCTATATACTGGAACTATACCCCAGTACCAGGTCTCACACCAACTGCCAACCACTCAGTTCTATATACTGGAACTATACCCCAGTACCAGGTCTCACACCAACTTCCGCCCACTCAATTCTATATACTGGAACTATACCCCAGTACCAGGTCTCACACCAACTTCCGCCCACTCAATTCTATATACTGGAACTATACCCCAGTACCAGGTCTCACACCAACTTCCGCCCACTCAATTCTATATACTGCAACTATACCCCAGTACCAGGTCTCACACCAACTTCCGCCCACTCAATTCTATATACTGGAACTATACCCCAGTACCAGGTCTCACACCAACTGCCAACCACTCAATTATATACTGCAACTATACCCCAGTACCAGGTCTCACACCAACTTCCACCCACTCGTCTTTACACCAACTTTCACCCACTCCCTTTAACTTGTAATGTAGTTATCTGTAAAATCATGTGCTGTTATCTGCTTTACCAAGAATATCTTCCAATCTTAGCATCATAAGAAACCTGCATAATGACACTAGAGAGAGGGGGTAGGTGTCCAAGCTGCTATAGCTATGGGTATGGGGGTACCAAAAAAAAGGGTGAATTTTAGTGAGAGTTTTGCAAGTTTTACACCTAATAAGTGCCCAGATTCCCAGTTTTAGGACTTCTCCCGGGCTGCACCCACTCTCTGGAATAACCTTCATCGTTGATGAAGACTGTCCTTTGCTCTGCAAACTTTCAAGTGTTCCTTTAGAACCTATTCAGACAAGCTACCAAATTCTTCAACCTTTTTTTTTTAATATTTATCCACCCTATTTGCAACCACTTTGCTATCCAGTTTCCCATTCTATGACGATTAACACAGACTTCAACACTTTTTCTTTCCATACTAAAATGAGTTTTGCTACTTATACAGCAGTGCAGTGTATCACAGGGTCGCCGACTCTCCCGGAATGTCCGGGAGACTCCCCAAATTCGGGCAGGTATCCCGGGAGAGCCTGCAAATCTCCCTCAAGTGACTTGATGGAAACCACGGCCTCATGTCCTGCCCCCTTGCCTAGCAACACTAGTATACTAGTGTTGCTAGGGGCAGGAAGGGACTTGATGACGCAATTTGCGCCATCAAGCCCCGTACCTACCCTTGCTTAAACTAAAAACAGGTAGGTACTTGTCAGGGGACGGGGCTTAATTACGTGATTTGCATAAATAGCGCCATTAAGCCCCGCCCTCTGCATGCGTCACTAGCTTCCCTCCAGGATCTCCCGGAAGGAAGCTGGCAAAAGTCGGCAACCCTGGTGTATCATATACTGATCTATAAACCTCCTGGTTTACACTGCAGTGCGATTGGATCATACACTGACCTATAAACCTCCTAGCTTCTCTTTACATTAGGCTTGTATGACGCCCATTCATTGCTGATTTGCAGTGCAGCAAGGAATGAATGGATATGCCAGCCAGTGTCTGAGGACCAGATTTACTAAGTTGCGAGTTTGGAAAAGTGGGGACGTTGCCCATAGCAACCAATCAGATTCTAGCTAACATTCTTTAGTATGTAAAAGGAAAGCGGGAGCTGATTGGTTAGTAAATCTGGCCCTAAAAGTGCTCCTGTTGCCATGAAATGGTTTTAGAATGTCACTCTTGGCACCCTAGAGGGGCCCAAGTGACTCAGATCTACCATCAAACTCTTTTTTTCCCTATCGCCCGAATCCAGAGTTGAAAATAAGAGGAACACAGGCGCATACTTCCATCTATTTGTATATCGATAGTTGCATTCACCACCCAGGAGATGTAAATACCCCTAATCTTATTTGTAGTGCAGAGCATTGTGAATGTAAACAGGCCTTGTCAACCTATGGCTCTTCAGGTGTTCTGAAACTACAACTCCCAGCATGCTTTGTCAGGTATCAGCTATGCCAGTTAGAGCATGCTGGGACTCGTAGTTTCACGACACCCAGAGAGCCACAGGTTTCCCAGTCCTGATGTAAACAATAGTTTGCACTTTCAACATGAAATGTGCGATCGAGTCATTTAATCTATAACACATGTAAAGTAAGTCATGTGAGAGAACCTTGATCTTACACAGTAATAATTAATCCTCAGCGTGCTAACTACAAGTAGAATGAAATGAAAATGCACCTAGCAAAGCAGAAAGAGTCTTCTACCGTCTATTAAAGGCCATAAACCTCTGACATTCCAGTCACAAGATAAGACATTAACTTCCGCTGGTGCTATGTCACCATGTCTCAGCACCCTACGTGGATAAATGGTCATCAATAGCCAATAGTAGGTTATTATTAAATCAGTGAATAATATATAGTATTATAGTAAATAGTTGTGACAATATTTTGCAGTGCAGCATTTTCTGTGCCTGTGATACTTATTACCGTTTAGTACATGTAAGATTAGGATTCTGACAAAAATAGCTGTAAGAGCAACTCTGTGACACCTTCACACATTCCATTCATCTGTCACAAGGGTTTGGTTTAAATTGTTCAATCACAATACAACTTTAAAATCTCCCAGGTATTTTCTTTGTTTTTGTCTCCGTGGCTAGCAGATTACCCCCCTGGCCTTTCACGCACCTGTTTGCATTTACCTATAAATTGATTGAGCAACTTCTATTTTGTGTTTGCAGTCACACAGGGGGCCCAGGTGTAGGCTGCGTGGGAGGCCAGGTATAGGCTGCGTGGGAGGCCAGGTATAGGCTGCGTGGGGGCCCAGGTATAGCCTGTGTGGGGGCCCAGGTATAGCCTGTGTGGGGGCCCAGGTATAGCCTGTGTGGGGGCCCAGGTATAGCCTGTGTGGGGGCCCAGGTATAGCCTGTGTGGGGGCCCAGGTATAGCCTGTGTGGGGGCCCAGGTATAGCCTGTGTGGGGGCCCAGGTATAGCCTGTGTGGGGGCCCAGGTATAGCCTGTGTGGGGGCCCAGGTATAGCCTGTGTGGGGGCCCAGGTATAGCCTGTGTGGGGGCCCAGGTATAGCCTGTGTGGGGGCCCAGGTATAGCCTGTGTGGGGGCCCAGGTATAGCCTGTGTGGGGGCCCAGGTATAGCCTGTGTGGGGGCCCAGGTATAGCCTGTGTGGGGGCCCAGGTATAGCCTGTGTGGGGGCCCAGGTATAGCCTGTGTGGGGGCCCAGGTATAGCCTGTGTGGGGGCCCAGGTATAGCCTGTGTGGGGGCCCAGGTATAGCCTGTGTGGGGGCCCAGGTATAGCCTGTGTGGGGGCCCAGGTATAGCCTGTGTGGGGGCCCAGGTATAGCCTGTGTGGGGGCCCAGGTATAGCCTGTGTGGGGGCCCAGGTATAGCCTGTGTGGGAGGCCAGGTATAGGCAGTGTGGGGGCCCAGGTATAGGCTGTGTGGGAGGCCAGGTATAGGCCGTGTGGGAGGCCAGGTATAGGCCGTGTGGGAGGCCAGGTATAGGCCGTGTGGGAGGCCAGGTATAGGCCGTGTGGGAGGCCAGGTATAGGCCGTGTGGGAGGCCAGGTATAGGCCGTGTGGGAGGCCAGGTATAGGCCGTGTGGGAGGCCAGGTATAGGCCGTGTGGGAGGCCAGGTATAGGCCGTGTGGGAGGCCAGGTATAGGCCGTGTGGGAGGCCAGGTATAGGCCGTGTGGGAGGCCAGGTATAGGCCGTGTGGGAGGCCAGGTATAGGCCGTGTGGGAGGCCAGGTATAGGCCGTGTGGGAGGCCAGGTATAGGCCGTGTGGGAGGCCAGGTATAGGCCGTGTGGGAGGCCAGGTATAGGCCGTGTGGGAGGCCAGGTATAGGCCGTGTGGGAGGCCAGGTATAGGCCGTGTGGGAGGCCAGGTATAGGCCGTGTGGGAGGCCAGGTATAGGCCGTGTGGGAGGCCAGGTATAGGCCGTGTGGGAGGCCAGGTATAGGCCGTGTGGGAGGCCAGGTATAGGCCGTGTGGGAGGCCAGGTATAGGCCGTGTGGGAGGCCAGGTATAGGCCGTGTGGGAGGCCAGGTATAGGCCGTGTGGGAGGCCAGGTATAGGCCGTGTGGGAGGCCAGGTATAGGCCGTGTGGGAGGCCAGGTATAGGCCGTGTGGGAGGCCAGGTATAGGCCGTGTGGGAGGCCAGGTATAGGCCGTGTGGGAGGCCAGGTATAGGCCGTGTGGGAGGCCAGGTATAGGCCGTGTGGGAGGCCAGGTATAGGCCGTGTGGGAGGCCAGGTATAGGCCGTGTGGGAGGCCAGGTATAGGCCGTGTGGGAGGCCAGGTATAGGCCGTGTGGGAGGCCAGGTATAGGCCGTGTGGGAGGCCAGGTATAGGCCGTGTGGGAGGCCAGGTATAGGCCGTGTGGGAGGCCAGGTATAGGCCGTGTGGGAGGCCAGGTATAGGCCGTGTGGGAGGCCAGGTATAGGCCGTGTGGGAGGCCAGGTATAGGCCGTGTGGGAGGCCAGGTATAGGCCGTGTGGGAGGCCAGGTATAGGCCGTGTGGGAGGCCAGGTATAGGCCGTGTGGGAGGCCAGGTATAGGCCGTGTGGGAGGCCAGGTATAGGCCGTGTGGGAGGCCAGGTATAGGCCGTGTGGGAGGCCAGGTATAGGCCGTGTGGGAGGCCAGGTATAGGCCGTGTGGGAGGCCAGGTATAGGCCGTGTGGGAGGCCAGGTATAGGCCGTGTGGGAGGCCAGGTATAGGCCGTGTGGGAGGCCAGGTATAGGCCGTGTGGGAGGCCAGGTATAGGCCGTGTGGGAGGCCAGGTATAGGCCGTGTGGGAGGCCAGGTATAGGCCGTGTGGGAGGCCAGGTATAGGCCGTGTGGGAGGCCAGGTATAGGCCGTGTGGGAGGCCAGGTATAGGCCGTGTGGGAGGCCAGGTATAGGCCGTGTGGGAGGCCAGGTATAGGCCGTGTGGGAGGCCAGGTATAGGCCGTGTGGGAGGCCAGGTATAGGCCGTGTGGGAGGCCAGGTATAGGCCGTGTGGGAGGCCAGGTATAGGCCGTGTGGGAGGCCAGGTATAGGCCGTGTGGGAGGCCAGGTATAGGCCGTGTGGGAGGCCAGGTATAGGCCGTGTGGGAGGCCAGGTATAGGCCGTGTGGGAGGCCAGGTATAGGCCGTGTGGGAGGCCAGGTATAGGCCGTGTGGGAGGCCAGGTATAGGCCGTGTGGGAGGCCAGGTATAGGCCGTGTGGGAGGCCAGGTATAGGCCGTGTGGGAGGCCAGGTATAGGCCGTGTGGGAGGCCAGGTATAGGCCGTGTGGGAGGCCAGGTATAGGCCGTGTGGGAGGCCAGGTATAGGCCGTGTGGGAGGCCAGGTATAGGCCGTGTGGGAGGCCAGGTATAGGCCGTGTGGGAGGCCAGGTATAGGCCGTGTGGGAGGCCAGGTATAGGCCGTGTGGGAGGCCAGGTATAGGCCGTGTGGGAGGCCAGGTATAGGCCGTGTGGGAGGCCAGGTATAGGCCGTGTGGGAGGCCAGGTATAGGCCGTGTGGGAGGCCAGGTATAGGCCGTGTGGGAGGCCAGGTATAGGCCGTGTGGGAGGCCAGGTATAGGCCGTGTGGGAGGCCAGGTATAGGCCGTGTGGGAGGCCAGGTATAGGCCGTGTGGGAGGCCAGGTATAGGCCGTGTGGGAGGCCAGGTATAGGCCGTGTGGGAGGCCAGGTATAGGCCGTGTGGGAGGCCAGGTATAGGCCGTGTGGGAGGCCAGGTATAGGCCGTGTGGGAGGCCAGGTATAGGCCGTGTGGGAGGCCAGGTATAGGCCGTGTGGGAGGCCAGGTATAGGCCGTGTGGGAGGCCAGGTATAGGCCGTGTGGGAGGCCAGGTATAGGCCGTGTGGGAGGCCAGGTATAGGCCGTGTGGGAGGCCAGGTATAGGCCGTGTGGGAGGCCAGGTATAGGCCGTGTGGGAGGCCAGGTATAGGCCGTGTGGGAGGCCAGGTATAGGCCGTGTGGGAGGCCAGGTATAGGCCGTGTGGGAGGCCAGGTATAGGCCGTGTGGGAGGCCAGGTATAGGCCGTGTGGGAGGCCAGGTATAGGCCGTGTGGGAGGCCAGGTATAGGCCGTGTGGGAGGCCAGGTATAGGCCGTGTGGGAGGCCAGGTATAGGCCGTGTGGGAGGCCAGGTATAGGCCGTGTGGGAGGCCAGGTATAGGCCGTGTGGGAGGCCAGGTATAGGCCGTGTGGGAGGCCAGGTATAGGCCGTGTGGGAGGCCAGGTATAGGCCGTGTGGGAGGCCAGGTATAGGCCGTGTGGGAGGCCAGGTATAGGCCGTGTGGGAGGCCAGGTATAGGCCGTGTGGGAGGCCAGGTATAGGCCGTGTGGGAGGCCAGGTATAGGCCGTGTGGGAGGCCAGGTATAGGCCGTGTGGGAGGCCAGGTATAGGCCGTGTGGGAGGCCAGGTATAGGCCGTGTGGGAGGCCAGGTATAGGCCGTGTGGGAGGCCAGGTATAGGCCGTGTGGGAGGCCAGGTATAGGCCGTGTGGGAGGCCAGGTATAGGCCGTGTGGGAGGCCAGGTATAGGCCGTGTGGGAGGCCAGGTATAGGCCGTGTGGGAGGCCAGGTATAGGCCGTGTGGGAGGCCAGGTATAGGCCGTGTGGGAGGCCAGGTATAGGCCGTGTGGGAGGCCAGGTATAGGCCGTGTGGGAGGCCAGGTATAGGCCGTGTGGGAGGCCAGGTATAGGCCGTGTGGGAGGCCAGGTATAGGCCGTGTGGGAGGCCAGGTATAGGCCGTGTGGGAGGCCAGGTATAGGCCGTGTGGGAGGCCAGGTATAGGCCGTGTGGGAGGCCAGGTATAGGCCGTGTGGGAGGCCAGGTATAGGCCGTGTGGGAGGCCAGGTATAGGCCGTGTGGGAGGCCAGGTATAGGCCGTGTGGGAGGCCAGGTATAGGCCGTGTGGGAGGCCAGGTATAGGCCGTGTGGGAGGCCAGGTATAGGCCGTGTGGGAGGCCAGGTATAGGCCGTGTGGGAGGCCAGGTATAGGCCGTGTGGGAGGCCAGGTATAGGCCGTGTGGGAGGCCAGGTATAGGCCGTGTGGGAGGCCAGGTATAGGCCGTGTGGGAGGCCAGGTATAGGCCGTGTGGGAGGCCAGGTATAGGCCGTGTGGGAGGCCAGGTATAGGCCGTGTGGGAGGCCAGGTATAGGCCGTGTGGGAGGCCAGGTATAGGCCGTGTGGGAGGCCAGGTATAGGCCGTGTGGGAGGCCAGGTATAGGCCGTGTGGGAGGCCAGGTATAGGCCGTGTGGGAGGCCAGGTATAGGCCGTGTGGGAGGCCAGGTATAGGCCGTGTGGGAGGCCAGGTATAGGCCGTGTGGGAGGCCAGGTATAGGCCGTGTGGGAGGCCAGGTATAGGCCGTGTGGGAGGCCAGGTATAGGCCGTGTGGGAGGCCAGGTATAGGCCGTGTGGGAGGCCAGGTATAGGCCGTGTGGGAGGCCAGGTATAGGCCGTGTGGGAGGCCAGGTATAGGCCGTGTGGGAGGCCAGGTATAGGCCGTGTGGGAGGCCAGGTATAGGCCGTGTGGGAGGCCAGGTATAGGCCGTGTGGGAGGCCAGGTATAGGCCGTGTGGGAGGCCAGGTATAGGCCGTGTGGGAGGCCAGGTATAGGCCGTGTGGGAGGCCAGGTATAGGCCGTGTGGGAGGCCAGGTATAGGCCGTGTGGGAGGCCAGGTATAGGCCGTGTGGGAGGCCAGGTATAGGCCGTGTGGGAGGCCAGGTATAGGCCGTGTGGGAGGCCAGGTATAGGCCGTGTGGGAGGCCAGGTATAGGCCGTGTGGGAGGCCAGGTATAGGCCGTGTGGGAGGCCAGGTATAGGCCGTGTGGGAGGCCAGGTATAGGCCGTGTGGGAGGCCAGGTATAGGCCGTGTGGGAGGCCAGGTATAGGCCGTGTGGGAGGCCAGGTATAGGCCGTGTGGGAGGCCAGGTATAGGCCGTGTGGGAGGCCAGGTATAGGCCGTGTGGGAGGCCAGGTATAGGCCGTGTGGGAGGCCAGGTATAGGCCGTGTGGGAGGCCAGGTATAGGCCGTGTGGGAGGCCAGGTATAGGCCGTGTGGGAGGCCAGGTATAGGCCGTGTGGGAGGCCAGGTATAGGCCGTGTGGGAGGCCAGGTATAGGCCGTGTGGGAGGCCAGGTATAGGCCGTGTGGGAGGCCAGGTATAGGCCGTGTGGGAGGCCAGGTATAGGCCGTGTGGGAGGCCAGGTATAGGCCGTGTGGGAGGCCAGGTATAGGCCGTGTGGGAGGCCAGGTATAGGCCGTGTGGGAGGCCAGGTATAGGCCGTGTGGGAGGCCAGGTATAGGCCGTGTGGGAGGCCAGGTATAGGCCGTGTGGGAGGCCAGGTATAGGCCGTGTGGGAGGCCAGGTATAGGCCGTGTGGGAGGCCAGGTATAGGCCGTGTGGGAGGCCAGGTATAGGCCGTGTGGGAGGCCAGGTATAGGCCGTGTGGGAGGCCAGGTATAGGCCGTGTGGGAGGCCAGGTATAGGCCGTGTGGGAGGCCAGGTATAGGCCGTGTGGGAGGCCAGGTATAGGCCGTGTGGGAGGCCAGGTATAGGCCGTGTGGGAGGCCAGGTATAGGCCGTGTGGGAGGCCAGGTATAGGCCGTGTGGGAGGCCAGGTATAGGCCGTGTGGGAGGCCAGGTATAGGCCGTGTGGGAGGCCAGGTATAGGCCGTGTGGGAGGCCAGGTATAGGCCGTGTGGGAGGCCAGGTATAGGCCGTGTGGGAGGCCAGGTATAGGCCGTGTGGGAGGCCAGGTATAGGCCGTGTGGGAGGCCAGGTATAGGCCGTGTGGGAGGCCAGGTATAGGCCGTGTGGGAGGCCAGGTATAGGCCGTGTGGGAGGCCAGGTATAGGCCGTGTGGGAGGCCAGGTATAGGCCGTGTGGGAGGCCAGGTATAGGCCGTGTGGGAGGCCAGGTATAGGCCGTGTGGGAGGCCAGGTATAGGCCGTGTGGGAGGCCAGGTATAGGCCGTGTGGGAGGCCAGGTATAGGCCGTGTGGGAGGCCAGGTATAGGCCGTGTGGGAGGCCAGGTATAGGCCGTGTGGGAGGCCAGGTATAGGCCGTGTGGGAGGCCAGGTATAGGCCGTGTGGGAGGCCAGGTATAGGCCGTGTGGGAGGCCAGGTATAGGCCGTGTGGGAGGCCAGGTATAGGCCGTGTGGGAGGCCAGGTATAGGCCGTGTGGGAGGCCAGGTATAGGCCGTGTGGGAGGCCAGGTATAGGCCGTGTGGGAGGCCAGGTATAGGCCGTGTGGGAGGCCAGGTATAGGCCGTGTGGGAGGCCAGGTATAGGCCGTGTGGGAGGCCAGGTATAGGCCGTGTGGGAGGCCAGGTATAGGCCGTGTGGGAGGCCAGGTATAGGCCGTGTGGGAGGCCAGGTATAGGCCGTGTGGGAGGCCAGGTATAGGCCGTGTGGGAGGCCAGGTATAGGCCGTGTGGGAGGCCAGGTATAGGCCGTGTGGGAGGCCAGGTATAGGCCGTGTGGGAGGCCAGGTATAGGCCGTGTGGGAGGCCAGGTATAGGCCGTGTGGGAGGCCAGGTATAGGCCGTGTGGGAGGCCAGGTATAGGCCGTGTGGGAGGCCAGGTATAGGCCGTGTGGGAGGCCAGGTATAGGCCGTGTGGGAGGCCAGGTATAGGCCGTGTGGGAGGCCAGGTATAGGCCGTGTGGGAGGCCAGGTATAGGCCGTGTGGGAGGCCAGGTATAGGCCGTGTGGGAGGCCAGGTATAGGCCGTGTGGGAGGCCAGGTATAGGCCGTGTGGGAGGCCAGGTATAGGCCGTGTGGGAGGCCAGGTAACACATGAAAGTTTTGTTCTATTCTATTGCTTAAGTCACTTCTAGATTCTTTTTTGCAAATAGGATGAAATTTAGAAAGTCCAGTAATTAGAATATTACAGTAATTAGAATATTTTACGACATCTTTTTTTAGTTTGGTAACAATTTCTTCTTTCTTTACACTAGTTGATAAAGAAACATCGAAAAAATCCCAAAAAAAAAGAAAAAATGAAGAACAAGGAGCCAAAATCCACGGCTAAAACATCCAGCAAAAAAAAATAAAGAACAACAACGTGGCATAAACACCAACTCAGCCACAGATGATCTTACTTAACACACAATCAACGTAACACCATAATGAGACCTCAGGCAGCAAAGGTTGTAATATAAAAACACATGAAATTTTTGTTCTATTCTTTTGTTTAAGTTACTTCAAGATTCTTTTTTGCAAATAGGATGAAATTTAGTAATTACAGTAATTACAATATTTTACTAATTTTTTTTAATTGTTTAACAGTTTCTTCTTTTGTTACATTAGAAACATCAAAGAAATCCAACAAAAAAGAAAAAAAGAATAAAAAGGAGCCAAAATCCAAGGCTAAAACATCAAGCAAAAAAAATAAAAATCCTCAACATGCCACACACAGAAACAACTTGCCCACAGATGATCTAACCTAATACAAGATCAATGTAACACCATGAGGATGTAACACCATAATGCGACCCTAAATTGTTACTCTTTAGAGCTCAGTAGTTTATGTTTTTGATGGTCATAGTCTTGTTTTATCTGCCAATATGTAGAAGTTTAAGGTGCAGTCATTGTCCTTATATTTCTCACATTGGCGGGTGTAGCGGGATGGGGCCGTCATGACTTGTTCCACTGTGTTCTGACAACTGGATAATTCGGGGTTAGTTCCACCTATGTTTTGGTGCTGTTTTATTTTCTATTTCTTATTGATTTTGTATTAAGTTATTTTTTATCTGTTGGGGCTCAGAAATGAGTTTAAGGTGAAGGATTTTGCTCAGCATAAAACATTGTACTATCGGAGGGTCAGAAAACATCGGAAGTCACCAGCTGCCACAGTCTACCTCACAAAACATCTGTGATGGAATAAACATAATTATCATCACATAAAGATCTTTGTTTGTTTTGTGTCATTCTTTTGTATTGTACAAATCTCACCTAAAAAGAAAAACAAGAAACGATAAGCTTTATGAATGTTTTATGCATTATACACGTTTTACACCCTAACACATTGCATTCATTGGAATAATTAAAGGAAGCGTATAAGATGTGTAAGAAATTATGTAACAGTCATTCAGCTGTATGGAAACAAGATCCGTTGGACACAGGGATGTCACAACTTTTTTTGGGGGGTGGCAAGAATTTAGCCCTCCCTTTGGTGCCCCATCTCACCGTTGTGCGTGCCCCCTTTTTGTGTGTAAAAGGAATGAATGTGCACTCCACTC
>WWET01005043.1:85788-95884 GCA_011038615.1 Limnodynastes dumerilii
GTGCCGCCATCAAAGTGGGCGTGGTTATACCATTGGGGGTGTGGTCAATCCATTGGGGCCACAGCTGTGCATCCAAGTTTAAAACACTTTATACATATCCTTAGAGCAGTGGACCAGTGCAAATTATGTGAGGCGCAGAACAATAAAGGGTTTGAACAAATGTTGATCTGCCATTGCCAGAAATAAATATATCCGGGGCTGCAATCCTTTTTTGGACCTGTTGATGAACCAGGTCCTTTGTGTGAAAGTATTACAAAGTTTTAAAAGGTCTGCGCCAGGTTAGAGTTATAATTTTAAAAGAAAAAGGTGTTCTTCTATCTGCAAATACTTGTTTCTGTCACTCCATGGATTTTATAAAAGGAGAGAAACAGAGACAACAAAGCGGACCATAGTGTAGTAGTTAATTAAAATACTCTTTACTATTAAATTATTTAAAAAACTGTGTACCAAAAATATAAGTTAAACAAGCATTAAGAAGTATATATATATACAGCAGGTTCTACATGTTCCAGGACGCTCCCGATGTTCTCCACTCAAAAACGGAGTGGCCTCTGTCAAATAATTTTTAGCAGAGGATAGTAACCTGGATAATCGATACAAAAAATTTGTCAGCAATGTCATTACTTTTATTTTAACCCATAATTATTTTAAATTTCTAGATAAATTCTTTTTACAAGTCTGTGGAACTGCAATGGGTACAGTTTTTCGCACCAAGATTTGCGAATTTGCAAATGAGTAGTTGGGAAAGGCAATATTTTTATCATAATAATCCTTACTCTACGCATTTAAATCTATATAGAAGATATATAGATGACATTGTGATTATATGGAAAGGAGATTTCTCCACCTTCAAAGAATTTTTTAACTAGATTTCAACCAATGATTACAATCTCAAGTTCACCTATACATACTCGGATGATGAAGTCAACTATCTAGATCTGAAACTTACATCGTCTGATAATGGAATTAATACAATAAATTATGTCAAAAAGGTTGATATAAACAGCTACGTTCACTTTAAAAGTAGCCATCAGAAGCAGTGGAAAAATAACATTCCATAGTCGCAGTTCTGTAGAATCAAAAGAAACTGTAGTCAACAAACAACATTTGAAACTCAGATGGATCTGTATGCGGAAAGATTTAAACACAGAGGCTACCCAGATAAACTCATTAAAGAAGCCAAAGAGAAAACAAAAAAAAGTTAAAAGAGATGACCTATTAGTGTATAAGGATAAACAAATACTCAACCAATTTCTTTTATCACAAAATATAACAACTCTGAAAAACAGATCAAGGACATTTTCTGTAAAAGTTGGGATATCCTACTAATGGACCCCATTCTCCAACATTTGATTCTGGAAAGACCAAAAATAATTTTTAAAAAGACAAAGAGCATGAATGAGATCTTATCTCCCAGCAATCTTAGATATTTAAAAACTAACCAAAAGGAACTGTATGGAAAGGTCACCGAGGGTTCCTACAAATGTGGACATTGCGTCATCTGTAAATACCTAAGTCATCAGAACAAGACTTTTAAGAATTTGAATAACTCCAAAGAATTTAAAATTAAACAATTAATTAATTGCACAAGTACGTCTATTATCTACATGCTGGAGTGCCGCTGTAGCCTCAAATATGTGGGTAAGACCAAAACGATGGCAAAACTGAGGATCCAGGAGCATGTACGGAGTATTAAAAATAAAATTACTAATCACACAGTACCGGCCCACTTCCTTAAGGAACATCAATCAGACCGATCATGCCTAAAAGTTACATTTTTAGAACAAGTAGATGTGGGGTCAACAGAAGTAGACCTATCGAACAAATTAACAAGAAGGAAATGTCCTGGATTTATACTCTTAATACAATGAAACCATATGGACTTAGAGACAGTTTTTATATCTTGTACCCATTTTAATCTAACTCTTAAAGTATAGTTTATAGCCTTTTACTATTGTTTATCTTATCTATCTGACTATATAATTTCTATAATTATTTTTTTATTATTTTTTATTATTTTACATTTTTTATGATTCCTAATTTTTTAGGTATTTTTTTAAATCTATTACTGTATATTCATTTAAACTTTTACAGCTAAATTATTGAATAATTTCATTCTCTTAACTCTCCATTCACCTAGAAATGATCACACCTCATTCCCACAAAAACACCCCCCTCAAATAAGTATAACTATAAATATCAAATAAATAAGTTACACACATGTTCCCCCCCTTCCCTCTTATTAACATAGTCACATTTTAAATGACATATCCTCAGTTTGTAATCAATATTTATAAATCTTATCCCCATATTATTCTACTTCCCTAGATTCACAATTCACAATCATCGCACATTCCCTTCATTTTCCCTGATTTCTTTTCACATATATACTATATATCCCTGTTAAAAGCAAATAAGTTTTATCCTTTTGCCCATATTGGACCTGATTCACACTTAAGAATCTTCTTAAAATAAGAACTTAAAGTCATATTTCACCTGTTGCAAACAGTACTAGTGTTGAGAGGTGATATTTCCCAGCCCAAGTCTAAATAACAGTGTAGTAGTAAAGCTGGTCAGTATCTGTGTGCAGTAAGCAATTCAAAGATATATCCCTGCATGCAAAGAATACAATTACATTAATTTCCCCTGCAATCAACATGGTTTTGCCCAGGAGTGACTTTAAGTTCTTATTTTAAGAAGATTCTTAAGTGTGAATCAGGTCCATTAAGTTTAATTAATAACCACATAATACTCTGAAGGAGCAGAAATTATATTAGATTCACTCCTTAGAACAACGTCGCTCTTAGATATAAACAGCACCCGAACCGAATTGTAAATCACGATTGTTTTTTGACCGATTTTTTCCTTTCAAAAATAACAAAGTAGACGCAACAATGTCTTTTTATTTCTAGTTGCCACATAAAGAATTAATAATTACAAAGCTCAGACCTATTGTTCCTAGCTAATAAATTAACATATCCTTAGACTATCAAATCTCATATTCATTAAAATATTTATTAAAACATTTACATTTGTTATTTATTTATTTATTATTTATGATTTATTTATTAAATGCACATAAAGGGCCGTATTCAGAGATCCGTTGGCGATCAGGCCGCAAATATACGCAACTAGCGTCCCTACGGCGCTGCTACGGATGCCCGATCCATGATCGGGTGTTGCCGTAGCAACGCCGGGAAACATCTGCCCGACGCATGCTTCCGACCTTAACTTCAACGATCCTAAAAATATGCACGGAGCTTTAGTTAAAACTGTATCTCTGAATACGGCTCCTTGTGTTTGTTTTGTGTCATTATTTTTGTATTGTACATGTGAAGATACAGGTCCTTCAGATCACTCAGACACGGAGTATATGGGAATCCAGACAGGTTTATTACAGTGCATTAGAGCAATGGCATGAATTGGAGCCCAGCACAGACACAGTAATAAGTCCCACACGGATGACATGAGTCCATATGGCAAGATCTCAAGGTAAATAAACAGTTCCACTAACAGAATTATCCTCATAAATCTGAAATTCATCATTTTCGTAAACCAAATGAAGACATAAACACACAGAAACCATGATCTCAGGTCACAAGGTGACATATACAGCGCATACTGCAATATCAAAACACAACCAGGAGGTAGTTCACCTGTTATAGTGATACATGGAGTAGTGCTGATTCCCATGGAGGAGGGTAAATAAAGTAATGCTATATAGATATAGATGAAGAGAATGCTGATACAGCAACACCTCCTGCCCTCAGTGTATTATCTTAATTTATGAAAAACAAAATGCCGCACTCAAAATATTTAGAATCCATAGTCTTACAAAGACAGAAACATAAATTAAATAAACAGTGGAGTAACAGTGGGACAGAATGCTAGGTAAAATGAATTATAAAGGAATATATTCAAAAATTAGATAACCTATGCATTAAACCCACTGGTGCTACCTTCTCCTCTCCTCTATAGATTAAAGGCCAAAAGAGAAAAAGACGAGTATTTGAAGGTGCACTAGCACTCCAATATTACAATGGAAATTAATTATAAAATATATAAATTTTATTGATTGAGATAAAAAATTGAAATTTGAACTATTTTCCATTGTTGATTGTATTTTATTTACTTGGTAATGGACTAAGGATGATCATAAACACAACGGCAGCAGATGCCAGTGAAATATAAAACCACGTATAATTAGTGAAACACAAAACAATGAGTGAAAATAAAAACAAGTGGGGGTAATGTCTGAGGTAAGTACCAATTATAAATCATAAACACAACGGCAGCAGGTGCCAGTTAAATATAAAACCACATATAATTAGTGAAACACAAAACAATAAGTGAAAATAAAAACAAGTAGGGGTAATGTCTGAGGTAAGTACCAATTATAAAGTAACAGGGTAACCAATAAGGGTACCAAACATATAAAAATTATAAGCTGTCTTAAGATGGTATATATGATAAGAGGATGCTCATATGAAATAAATTGGTGCTGTGAGGGCCAGTGTAAACAACTCAATTAGTAAATCCGCACATTTGATAGTTAATTATATAAATTGATAACTATATTGAATTGGTAAATTAATGGTATGTGCTGGATTATAATACTATTGATAGGTGCTAGTTGGAAAAGTATAACTGGAGGTTAGCATCTAAAAAGCTGAATGGTATGGGCACACTAGTTGGCAGGATGACGAATTCAATATTGATTATGTGGAGCAAATGCACCCCTCATTGCAAAATAAGCAGGAAAAACTCCATACAAACTAATAAGAAAATATGTCTTAAATATATAAAGAAACAGCAGCATAAGCAATAAGTGATGTTGATAATAAGTGATATTGATAATATCAATATATGCCAAAATGACAGCAAACTAATATAAAGTTACCAATAATCACTATTAGAACAGTGCGCTGTAAATTTAAAGAATATATTAAGTGTGCCAATCAGCCAGCACCCTATGCAGAGAAAAAATAAAGTATGGATGGAAATGTATGCCCTCTACAGCAGCAACTAGAGCAATGAAGTTTAGAGGTAAATGTGCCAAATACAACAGCACATACTGGGCAGCTCAATAAATTAAATAAATATTTATAACAAAGTGCTAACGATGTGGACAACGGACATTAACTCAGACAGCCCCCATGTGAACGCCAATGCGCGTTTCACTCTGAAAGCGAGCTTTCTCAAGGCATCTAGTGTATTATCACCTGAGTCATTATGTAACACAGTAACATGATATAGAATTGATAAACATGTAATATGAAACGTGTTACCAGGCAACATGGCTCATCATGTAATGGATTATCATCTAGTGCATGGTTGCCTACTTTTGCAAATGAATATCAGGGAGATTGCAAGAGCACTATCAAGGTGCTGCACCAAAGGGGTGTGTCCTGTAACACCAAAGAGGTGTGTCCTGTGAATAGCTCCACCCATAGGTGTATCTAGCACTGCCAGGAAAACTATTTTACAATAAAAATGTCAGTATTTATTGATTATTAAATTGTCAGCGAATACTTTCATTACTATCTTTATAGAAAAGCTAAAAGTGACGCTGCAGCTAATTAACAAGATTCTTTCATTACATCTTGGCTTCCATGAAATTGGTCATCTCCATAGACCTCAATGGATGAAATTAGAATCAGGGAGATTACCAAACACTTCAGGGAGTCAGGGAGATCACCCAATCTTCAGGGAGTCTCCCTGATATTCAGGGAGAGTTGGCAACTATGATCTAGTGCGATATAGCATAAGACACATATCACCAGGTAACACAGGTAATGAACCAGGGTCATTGTCAGGATACCAGGGGTCAGACACAGACCCATCGGATTCCCCTGGCCCTTAGGTTCAGCAATCACACAGGTAAAGAGGACAGTAGGGTATAATAATAATGCTTTATTGCAGCAAAATAGAAACAATTGGCGACTAAGCAATAAAGACAGTAACTATCTCTATAACAAAGCACCCAAACCCCTCAGTCCCAGCACCCGTCCCTGTGAGGGCCCTGACAGTCTCTAGCCAGCATTCCAGTTCATCCAGTCACCGGCTGCTTGGCCAATGCTCTCCACCTCACTTAGTGGGGCGCTGGGTCTCAGGCTCCCCGCTTTTGGCAGGCTCCCCAAATACCACAGCGCCAGCGAGCTGGTAAAGTCTGTCAAGACCTCGAGATGGCCGTTGGTTTCTAACTGCCAGCACTTCCTGTAGGGGGGGGGCAGGTGGACACGCAGCCCCCTCACCTGCTTCCTGTCTGACACACATCACAATAACACTAAACACACTACAAGCTACAAGCCACACATCCACATCTGCAGGGTAGACCAGGGATGAAAAGTACCATGTTCTTATGAGAAACGAGGTGGAGGGTAGTCACAGTCATCATAAACTTTTACTATGCTGCAGGAAAGGATAAAGTGGAGATGTTGCCAATAGCAACCAATCAGATTCCAGCCTACATTTTCTAGTATGTAATAGGAAATTGATAGCTAGAATCTGATTGGTTGCTATGAGCAACATCTCCACTTCTCCTTTCCCGCAGCTTAGTAAATCTGGCCTTAGTTCTTTGAATTTTTTTTTTTTTGTATCTTATAAATAAAGAATGAAAATGGTTAATGAATAACATGACGTTTAATTATCTTCTTCCTCCACAGCCTGTAGTGTGTCCACATTAGTGGCCGTATCATTCACGCAGGCTATTATACTGGCAATGGTCATCATTCTTGGAATTGGCGTTTACACCTGGTAAGTTACTGACTTTCTGACCATTGTGTTGTAAGATTTATAGAATGCTTACATAAAAGTATATCAGGGCTGCCGACTCTCCCGGAATATCCTGGAGACTCCTGAAATTCGGGCAGTTCACCTGGTATCCCGGAAGACCGGCAAATCTAACACAGAGGGCTTGATGCCCATGATTTCATTCCGCCTGGCAATGTTAGTGTCCTACTGTTACTCATGGTTACTGACTTTCCTGGAATGTTCAGGAGACACCCGGACTCCTGAGAGATCTCCTGGACTAACAGGAATGCAGCCTTTTCTCCCGGAGACGATATAATGTCTGGGAATAATATTATTCCTGGACACTGTATTGTCACAGAGCCACTATCAGTGTGACGCTGACTCATTCAGAAGCAGAGGCGCCACAGAGGACGGAGGGTGAGATAGAAGAGAGGGGACGACAAAAAGGTAACAGGGAATACTGAGGGGGCTGGAGGCACATGATGGGGAATACTGAGGGGGCTGGAGGCACATGATGGGAGATACTGAGGGAGGCTGTATACTCTGCAAGACACCCCTACACAAACCCAGGGGCCGCCACCATCCGGCGATGCAGGGACCGCACACCCCACCTCCTCCACAGTCACTCAGAAGTCCGCTACAGCCACGGACATGACTGACCCTAAATTCCATATGTGTGAGGAAAGACCACGCCCTTCAATGTACAGACTGCTGAGCCCAGAACCATAACTTATATGTTGTGCACCGGCGCCATGGAAAGTGTTTCCGATATGTAACTGGGAAGCGTATATGTAACGGCTCAACCAATCCCTTACTGTGTGACCGGCATACAACCCACCCCCCCTCTCTCGGAAAAAAATGGAAGCGGCGCCATGTGTTTCCGATATGTAACTGGGAAGCGTATATGTAACGGCTCAACCAATCCCTTACTGTGTGACCGGCATACAACCCACCCCACCCCCCCACCTCTATAACAAGACATTCCCGGACACCCCCCCCACATACTATGACCACAGATTCCCCCCCCACACACACATACTATAACCACAGATTACCCCCCACACACACACATACTATAACCACACATTAACACCTCCCACATACTATAACCACACATTAACACCTCCCACATACTATAACCACACATTAACACCTCCCACATACTATAACCACACATTAACACCTCCCACATACTATAACCACACATTAACACCTCCCACATACTATAACCACACATTAACACCTCCCACATACTATAACCACACATTAACACCTCCCACATACTATAACCACACATTAACACCTCCCACATACTATAACCACACATTAACACCTCCCACATACTATAACCACACATTACCCCCACATACTATAACCACACATTACCCCCTTCCCACATACTATAACTACACATTACCCCCTCCTCCCACATACTATAATCACACATTATGCCCTCCCTTACATAATATAACTGCACATAACCCCCTCCGCCCACATACTATAATTGCACATTACCTCCTCCCCTACATACTATAACTGCACATTACCCTCTCCGCCTACATAATATAATCGCACATTACCCACACCCCACATACTATAGCCGCACATTACCCCCTCCCTCACATACTATAACTGCACATAACCACCCCGCATACATACTATAGCCGCACATTAACCCCTCCCCCACATACTATAGCCGCCAATAAACTTTTCTAAGTCTCCTACCAATTTGCCATCTTACGTTCTCTTCATCCACACCCGCCGTCCTCGGAGGCACCGCTGCTGCTTCTTAATGACGCTGACGTGACTATGTCACTGTAACGCCGCTGTGATGCCATAGCAACACGTACACAGTGCCTGGACACAGCGGTCCGGGCACTGTGTATGTGTCTGTGACAATACAGTGTCCGGGATTAATACTATTTCTATATTTACATTACATTTCAGAGGCGGAAATGTAATGTAACTCTAGAATTAGTATTATTCCCTGACATTGTATAGTCCGGGAATGGGACTCCTGCAGACTTCGAACACCGGTCTCAATTACCGGACTGTGCGGAGCATTCCCGGACGGGTGGTAACCCTATCTCAGACTCAATCACACTGGGAGTGGAAGAGAGAGGGAGATTACACAAAGAGAGACAAGGATCAAGGAGGCAGGTTAAATAGAGAGGCAAGTCAAGGGAATCACTAGCAGCAAGAGCAGGAAAGCACAGGAGATTTAATGTTCTAACTGACAAGGGATGAATGCCACTGCCAGGACTATAAAGGGGCTACTGGCAGGGCCGGTGCTAGGGTGTTCGGTGCCTCCCTGCAAACTTTAAATTTGCGCCTACCTGTTTAACGATTTGTCATTACAGTTACTAGAGTATAGTATCCATGTAAGCATCATAAAACACAATCTTGTAAACACAATAAAAGAAAGCAAATCATAGCCACTACTATACAATACAGACAGTATTGTAGTCTCCACTATACAAATCCCATTTCATCCTAAACACTGCAACACAATACAGACCATATATCTTAGGGACACATACCTTACAGACATTATCCTAACGACCGCTATATACAGGCCACCTTACAATACTGACTGCATCCTTCCGACCACTGTACAATAAATCCAACATTCTTGTAACCTGAATGCAGTTAAAAAAACAGTCACAAAATGCAATGCAGTCACAAAACAGAAAAATTTGCAACAATAATACAATAGAAGCACAGCCTTTTAAGCACTAAGTTATCCAATTTGTGTGTGTGTAGAGTTTATATATTCATCTGATCTCTCCCCCTTATGTGTCTCCAGTCTCCCAATATTTCCATCATGTCTCTGCAGCCCCTCACTACCCCACCATGTCTCTGCAGGCCCCCAATTTCCCCATCATATCTCTGCAGCCCTCAGTATCCCCTTCATGTCTCTGCAGCCCCCAAATTTCCCCATCATGTCTCTGCAGACTTCAGTAACACCATCATGTCTCTGTAGCCCTCAGTATCCCCATAATGTCTCTGCAGACCATCAATTCCCCCATCATGTCTCTGCAGCCCTACAATTTCCCCATCATGTCTCTACAGCCCCCAAATTTCGCCATCATGTCTCTGCAGCACCCAAATTCCCCCATCATGTCTATGTAGCCCTCAGTATCCTCATAGTGGGCCGGATCCAGAACTACGTCCGTCTTCCATAGACGGACGTAATTCAATAAACAGTAGCTACTGCTCATGCGTAGTAGCTATTGTACGTAATCTGCGTATCGTTTTTCGATACGTAGATTGCGTATATGCGGTCTTTTAGACCGCATATACGCAATCTACGTATTGAAACGATACGCAGATTACGTACAAT
>WWET01005044.1:3259-24726 GCA_011038615.1 Limnodynastes dumerilii
GCGTGTGTGTGTTTGTATGTTTGAATAAAATAATGACGATTTGCACTATGAAGCGCCCCCTGCTTTCTACTTTGTACTAGATATATATATATATATATATACACAGACACAGTGGCGGAAGCATGGCCGCCTTCAGAAAATGCAGGGCCCAGGATACAGCTGTGGGGCCCCGCCCCATGTGATGTCATTGGTGACATCACATAGAGGCGGGGCGCCACAGACCTGCTCTAACAGCAAGCCAGCTACTCGGCAGGCGCCTATCAGCTCCGGGCCCGGGACACTAGTTCCAGCTGTTCCTCCTCCCCGCCCTGATGGCAGCCCTGGGCGGAAGTGCTGAGCTCTGGATGCTAGCCTGGAGGTGGGTACTTCTCCATTGTCCCCTCTGGCAGTCTTGTGTCCAGTGTCCCTGCTTGTGTCCCAGGGTGAGTCTCTGTGTCCAGGCAGCTGAGCTGAGTCCACTCCCTCCTCCCTCACATCAAACTGACAGACATGATGTCATTATGATGTTGTGATGTCATTACATCGGGGGTAGGGGGGGTGCACCAAAAGTTTGTCTTTGGGTGTCTGGCCAGAGCTTACAGCACTGTGTATATGTATAATTATTATGTTATTCTTGATTGTGAAAGGGTCTGTAGCCCTGTACAGCATACATACATACATACATACTACATACATACATATATACTACATACATACATACATGATGATACAATACACATTACAGTATAATATTTAACTTCTGTCTATTTGGAAATAATATGAGAAACAACGCTTACATTTGCATGGAGTAAACCAATGAGCATAACACTAGAACGTAACGTTTATCAAATATTTACACTGCGATCAAATAGTGCCTTCAAATGCCGCAATATTTATCCTATGCTTAATGCTAAAATATCCATTATTTGGTCTACCTGTATTCAACAAAAAGAACACTTAGTTTTTTGCCACTTAGTTTTCTATAATATTATGTACGTGGTGCAGCTGATTCTCCCCAGCTCCGTCTCCTTCACTCATTTCCCATCATTGTGAATGGTATTTGGCTAGTATATATGCATTGAATGAATTGGAGGTGTGACTATGAGGCATTAAATGAATTTGAGGTGTGACTATGAGGCATTGTATGAATTGGAGGTGGGACTATGAGGCATTGAATGAATTGGAGGAATGACTATGAGGCATTGAATGAATTGGAGGTGTGACTATGAGGCATTGAATGAATTGGAGGTGTGACTATGAGGCATTGAATGAATTGGAGGTGTGCATTGAATGAATTGGAGGTGTGACTATGAGGCATTGAATGAATTGGAGGTGTGACTATGAGGCATTGAATGAATTGGAGGTGTGACTATGAGGCATTGAATGAATTGGAGGTGTGACTATGAGGCATTGAATGAATTGGAGGTGTGACTATGAGGCATTGAATGAATTGGAGGTGTGACTATGAGGCATTGAATGAATTGGAGGTGTGACTATGAGGCATTGAATGAATTGGAGGTGTGACTATGAGGCATTGAATGAATTGGAGGTGTGACTATGAGGCATTGAATGAATTGGAGGTGTGACTATGAGGCATTGAATGAATTGGAGGTGTGACTATGAGGCATTGAATGAATTGGAGGTGTGACTATGAGGCATTGAATGAATTGGAGGTGTGACTATGAGGCATTGAATGAATTGGAGGTGTGACTATGAGGCATTGAATGAATTGGAGGTGTGACTATGAGGCATTGAATGAATTGGAGGAATGACTATGAGACATTGAATGAATTGGAGGTGTGACTATGAGGCATTGAATGAATTGGAGGGATGACTATGAGGCATTGAATGAATTGGAGGTGTGACTATGAGGCATTGAATGAATTGTAGGTCTGTCTATGAGGCATTGAATGAATTGGAGGAATGACTGAGTATTACAATAACGTATACATTTCAGTGAGTACTGACACCTCTTGCATAGAAAAATAAAGAGAAGGAATATGAGGTCATTCTGATTGATTGATTGATTGATTGATTGATTACAAAGCGCAGGTTATTTATTGTGTATGTGGGAATAAAATTGCCTTTTATACTGCACATTGATTGGGCATTAGTGGTTCAGCATTCACAGGTATTTATAGATAAGTTCAGAGCACAGTCAGCGCTATTTAATAGTTCATGTGGTTTGTCTTCCGATGATGTGAAAGCCGCCAGGTAACATGCAGACGCAACGTGCAGCTGATCGGCTGTTCTCAATCAGACAGGGTTATTGCCGCAACACCCGTCTGATGGAATATTGGAATGCTGACGTGTTTGTGTGGCATTACAAGAACCCGAATTGTCAAAAGTAAACAAGGCAACACGTGTGACAGGTCCCTGTGTGGGTACTATGGGTCTGATCCAGGCCTACGAGCACCTTACGGCCCCCCGAGGTCTGTACGGCTGTCATCGTAGCGGGGAGAGCACTTACGTGTCCAGATTCTTACCTTAACTATTACAATCAGCTCTGTGGCTTCCTCCACCCCGTTCCCTAATTTGCATGCCTATCTCCGCCTTGACGGCAGAGACACGGCATGCGTAAAGGGGGGAAAGCCCCCTTTTCATAACAGCCGGCGGCCGTAACTATAGTTACGGCCGCTGGCCATTAGGCCGCCGTATGAAGGTTGGGCGCATCCTAAAGTACGTGTGGTCTTCAAAGACTAAACTAAATGGTATGTAGATGCATGTTTGGTAGGTCATTTTGGAAACGATCGCACTTAAGAAGCAGCTGCGTGAACACGGTTCAGAGATCAGGGCCGGCGGGATGAGCTCCGCTGGGGGATGCAGCGCATCCCAGCACCAGACTGCATAGGCTCTCATAGCTATCAGCCGCCGTGGAAGTTGCACAGAGCAGCTGATAGCAAACTCTATTTCAGTTGCGGGGGTTCGCTATCAGCTGTTCTGTGCTCTGCCCGGCAGCTGATAGCAGGAACTTCCTGCACTCAGATGACACTGATGTGACATTAGGTCACAGCAGTGTCAGTAGGAAACAGAGTTAGCGCGCTCCGCAGAAGAAGAGGAAACAGCTGGGGTAAGTGACGGAAACCTATGAGGAATATAGGGAGGATGAAGAGAGATGAATGGGGATTACTGGGGAGGCTGGAGAGAGAAGAATGGGGACTACTGGGGAGGAGGCTGAAGTGACATGATGGGGAGACTGGGGAGGCTAAAGTGACATGATGGGGTTACTGGGGAGGCTAAAGTGACATGATGGAGAGGCTGGAGACACACGATGGATACTGGGAGCTGTATGCACATGATGGGGAATACTGGGAACTGAGGACATACGAATGGGGAATACTGGGAGCTGGAGACACATGATAGGGGATATTGGGGAGGCTGGAGACACAAGAATGTTGAATTTATTGCATAGGATAATGTCTGTATGGTATGGCTGTCACTCAGATATATAGTCTGTATTGTGTGGCAGTTTTTAGGATGAATTAGGAGTATAGCAGAGATTAGGAAACTGTTTGTATTGTATAGTAGTGACTAGGATTTGCTTTCCTTTATTGAAATGAGAAGATTGTGTTAATGTTAAATAATTAATAAGGAGGGTGCAAATTTAAAGTTTACAGAGGGCGCTGAACACCCTAGCACCGGGCCTGCCAGATATTCAGCTTCTTAAGTGTGAATCAGATCTAATCTCTTTATTTATTTTATGTATTCAACTTTAACAGTGTGTATGTGTGCGCATGTGTAATATATATTTATATTTACTTGTTTGGCCCTTTGAAAAACTGCTAAGTAAAGGATATATTGTAACCAGTTCTCTGTTTTCTTGCAGGTAAGGGATCCTCTGTCACCAGCGATCCTGTCCTGTACACGCTTCTGTTAATACTCCATCAGCTTGTGTTCTTGTTATTCAACCACTGATGGATCGTTTTGTGAATCATTCCTGAACCAAACGAACAGCCCCATAGGAACTTTATCAAGATCCCTTAAGGAAAGCTGCAAATTAAAAACGAAATGGACAGGGAAAAGACTGGGATAAAAAGCATGGCAAACCCTTCACGGTGAACATAAAACAAACAAAAAAATCAACAACATATTTTTGGAGAACTTGAACAGAAATTCAAATCAAATAAAAAAAAAAGTCCAAAATAATGCATCTAGTTTCAACCTAAAAACAAACAAAGAAGTAAAAAACTAAAGCCCGGGGTAAGCCTCACTGCGGACAAGGCTCCTATAGTTTCTTAACATGATGACAAAAAACCATAAGGCATCAGGCATTTTCTTTCTAAAATATTCTTTGCTGTTGTTTTTGCACGAACTGTTGAGCAGTTATTTTTGTACATTTATTGAGTTTCTTCTGAAGAAAGACAATATTTTTCAGTAGGATGTGTTTAATGTTTTGAGTTTTATTTTTGATTTTTTTTTTTGTCCCCTCTTCTTTATTTGTTATTTTTAAGTAAATTATTTCATTTTTATGAGTTCTGGGGGAACTTTTCTTGGAAGGCACATGTCAAATTCCATTATTAATCACCATCGATAATATTTATTTTTAAATAAAGATTGGAAACAAGGTAAGAAAATTTGTTTATAACAAAAAAAAACCTGTATTGTATAATGCTGAATATAACAGTTGAATAAAACAATTTTGAAATAAGGTCATTCATTTTTGCTATTTTAATACTAAGATTTGTGACTTGAAAGTAGATTAACCTATTATGAATAAATCATTTGGTAACTAAGGGCCCGATTTAATTGTCCGTGAAGCTTGGTCGCGGTGCTTTTTCCGCACATTGCAGATTTTATCTTGCACCTCATAGAGGTGCATATTAAAATTGGCAAAATTTTGTTATCATGATAGACGGGAAAAGGTGCAATGAAATTGAACCATGAGACTAAGGACTGGATCCCGAATTAATAACGCCGATCGATTTACGGATGCCGAATGTGTAAGTCGGGCAGTGTAATCACACTGCACATGCGCAAAACTGTGGATTACGCATCGGAATGTACGGTTCTTGTGTTCCGTGCGTTCAGCATTCCGTACGTGGGGCGTAATTGCACTCCGTGCGTTTGATAGTGCACATTGTGGGTTGGGAGAGGCATTTAAATTGTATGGGCTGGGTTAGGCACTTCCATACAACATAACAAAAGTTAAGGTAGAACAGGTTGCCGACTTTTTACTTCTCCCCTCCGGGAGATGGGGGCAGGGGTGGAGCTTAATGAATTTACTTATGTGAATTGCATCATTAAGCCCCGCCCCCTGTTCGGCACTACTACAATCCCTAGTGTTCCTGCGGGTGGGAGGGCTTAATGATGAAAATCACGTCCCGCCCAATCCCTAGTAACACTATGGATTGCTGTAATGGGAGGGACTTGCGGGACAACTGCCTGAATTTTGGGATTAGCCGGCAAACCTGTGGAAGCGGAACTAGCGAGTTGTGGGCCCAGGCGCAAAATATATGCTTTGACCCTGATGATATCCCAGGTAACCCAGTGGCTAACTTCAGCGGTGCAGTGATGACGGCTGTGGGCCCTTGTATCAGCATGGGCCCCGGTGCCGCTGCAGCTGTTGCACCAACGGTTGCTCCTCCCCTGGGTAGGGTCCTAAACACAAGTTTATGTGAGGTGGGTGCGTAATACTTTAGGCAGGGTTCTGAGTGTCCTCCCCTGGACTTTGGACTTTGGGATAGTACAGAAGGACTTACGAGCTATGGGCCAGATCCTAAACTACGTACGCGAGCGGTTTTACGCTAGCCACTGACGAAAAATTGCCCATTAGTATTTACTGTGCATGCACGTGGCAGACGTTATGCCGCCTAACTCTAAACGTACGTACCAGCCAGGTATCAAGAGCGTAGCTACGAATTGGCGAAGTGGCGTGCCAACCATTCGACACTCGTAATTACGCTTTGGAGGCGGGGTGAGGCATTTAAATCGTACAATATGGGCGTGGCTTAGGCACTTACGTACGTGTAGCCTTTACGTACATCAGTAGTTACGCTTGGAAAAGTTAAGGTAGGTTTTGGGAAGCGTAAAACGGCCAAAGTACGCAGGAGTGAGGGGAGTGCCTAGAAAATACGCTACGCGATAAAACGTAACAAGCCCGTAGGTCTGGATCCGGCCCTATGCGTTTAGATTTCTGAATCTGGTCAATGGTGCGTTTGGGAACAGACTTGTACTTTTTTGCTGGATAAAACCCCCTAGCAAGTGACATACTGCAGGGTTGCCGACTCTCCTGGAATATCCGGGAGACTCCCGAAATATCCGGGAGACTCCCGAAATATCCGGGAGACTCCCGTAATTCGGGCAGGTCTCCCGATATCCCGGGAGAGCCGAAAGATCTCCCGCATGAGAGGCAGTAATAATAATGAGAGGCATAGTAATAATCTCTAGTGTTACTAGGGATGGGCGGGGCTTGATGACGTGATTTTCGTCATCAAGCCCCACCCACCCCCTGGAGCACTATGATTTAAGGTAATTTAAAGTAACGTAAGATAACTAGCACTGGAATGGGGGCAGGGCTTAAAGAGGCTATTTGCATAATCGCATCATTAAGCCCCACCCCAGTGCCAGCGTCTAGCTCTTCCCTCCGGGGTCTAGCGCTTCCCTCCGGGATCTCTGTAAATCCGACGCGTTTACAGTTGCGCTCAGTTCTGGACAGGGACCAATGATCACTGGTCAACAGCTATATTGTGCATGAGGGCAAAACCGGCAACTGGGTGCGCCACGCGGCTAGTGTGCACAAATACGCAGCTTCTGACCGGTTTGCGCAGGTGCGATAGGGCTGCCTATGGGGGAATCTCGGAGCGAAGATATAGATTCTGGTATTGGGCGGGGTTTAATGTGATGGTTTATGCAAATCGCGTCATTAAGCACCACCCCCTGTCAATCACTGCTTTAAAGCTGGCCATACACTGGGACGATTATTGATCCCAGCAGGGGGTGGCCTGATAAACGGGACGATTTCCCGCAAGGGAAAGGGTCGGTTATTGGCACCATACACCTCTCCTGCTGGGACCGCTAATCGTAGCAGGAGAGGAAAAGGGGGGAGCACAGGGCAGAGCCAAGCTAAACTCTATATATATACTGGTCACACAGCATGGCTTTGGCTGGTCCCTGTCACTACTACTTCCTGCACTAGCTGCCACTGTAGATCTATATATTGCTGCACTGATAACTGTGAAGTGTCAGTGCAGCATTATACAGAGATCTGCGGCAGCGGCCAGTTATATATATATTTCTAGGGTATTTGGAGGCGGGGTACTCAGTACAGTGATAGGGATTTATATATAGAGCAAGTGAGACATAGGGCCTGATCCAGAGCTATGGCCGGCGTCGCTAGTACGGCGGCCGTAGCTGTAATGCGCATGCGCCGGGCAGATGTTGCCCGGCGTCAACCGAGAAGCCTTGTAAGTGGCGGATGGCTTATCACATATCTGCAGATGTTTGTAACTAATTCTCTGACTTTTATTTTAAAGATAGAGGTTCATGATTAGTAACTGAGTAATGGCTAGAGTGCCAGGCCATGTTGTGTTTTTTTGTGCAAATCCCCCTTGCTTTGTGCACCTGCTGTGTATATTACTTTATAAACTGATTTGTAGCGGCCTCCATTTTGGATGTGTGTATATATATATCTGTTCAGTTAGCTGATTGGCTCCCTTAAACTAAATCAAGCAGGTTTAAAAATACAATAATTGTACCAGAGCATTTGTTGTGCGATGAAATTTGGGCAGTTCTCCTGGTATCACAGGAAAGCCAGAATATCTCCCGCAAGTCCCCACCTCCTGTCATACTCAAGTGTAATCCCTAAAGTTACTAGGGGTGGGCGGGACTTGATGACATCACCAATTATTGTGGATCGGGACAAAAATCGCTCTAGTTTGTGTATATATAAATTTTATAAAGCGTGTGTGGGATGGCAGCTGCGAGGGGGTGCTGTCTCAGAGTGGCTGTTTTGGAGACTTGGGGACCTCTGCAAGAGGTGAACTCTCAGTTTAGAAAGATATTTGATATGTGACCCACTATTGGGACTCTAAAGTTTAGAGTTAGGACCACCTAACCGAGAAGCCTTGTAAGTGGCGGATGGCTTATCACATATCTGCAGATGTTTGTAACTAATTCTCTGACTTTTATTTTAAAGATAGAGGTTCATGATTAGTAACTGAGTAATGGCTAGAGTGCCAGGCCATGTTGTGTTTTTTTGTGCAAATCCCCCTTGCTTTGTGCACCTGCTGTGTATATTACTTTATAAACTGATTTGTAGCGGCCTCCATTTTGGATGTGTGTATATATATATCTGTTCAGTTAGCTGATTGGCTCCCTTAAACTAAATAAAGGTATAAAAATACAATAATTGTACCAGAGCATTTGTGGTGCGTTTATTGGACGCTTTAAAAATTGATCCTGGCCACTAACTAGGGCGATTTTTGGCCCGATCCACAATAATTGTATGATTGGGCAGATAATCGCTCCAGTGTATGACCTGTTTAACCCCTAGTGTTTCGGGGTGGGAGGGGCTTGGTGATGTCATCAAGTCCCGCCCACACCTAGTAACTTTAGGGACTACACTTGAGATTGACAGGAGGTCGGGACTTGCTGGAGATTTTCTGCCTTTCTCGGGATACCAGGAGAACTGCCCAAATTTCGGGAGTCTCCCGGATACTCCGGGAGAGTCGTCGACCCTGCGATAGATCCACACTGGGCTTTCATAAGAGTCTCAGGAGTGGTTTCACAAGTGCTGGCACAGATGCATGAATACAGCAGGGAACTTAGGATCCAGCTTAAGTTTGATGTTTTTTGATATCTCCACATAACATATTGTTCAGTGTTGCACAAACAGAAAACATCTCAGCAAGAATCATTAGCTGGTATTTTTAGACAGTACCTGTGAATCTAAATAAACCATTTCTATAGATATGTGAATAGCAATACACCAGAGGAAGAACACAGCAGGAAATGCAAATCAGTGCAAGGAAAGAGGTGTAAAATATGCAGATGGTAACGAGGAGGTAATTCAGAGTATTATCTCTGCTAACCAGAAGACTTGTGTGATGATGCAAAGGTGGAAAGAGCTATGAAGGTCACGTACCCCGTGTTATACTGAAGAATTTCAAGTGCAATGACAAAGCAAAGGAAAGAGGAGGAACGGGCAATGATACCAATGACAGGACACTGAATGGAGATCCACATTCCTACACGGCATCACGTTTGCTCTGAGAAGTCACGCTCAGCGTCACGGAGATGTGTTTAGCTGCTGGCTTCATCTCAGGGATTTCTTGCATGTTTATAATCTCCATTTGGCTAGTGCTCTGTACGGCGTGAGCTGGGATTAAGACTAACGAGCAGAGTTCCTGATAATACGGGTTATTTACGGACGGTTTCATTTTTATATGAGCGTTGCTGATCCAGGCTGGCTTCTCCTCGCAGCGAGCCCAGAGGCTGCGCTCATATAATTTATGAATTCTTACCCCCCCTCTTTCATTCATCCGAAGCTTGAACGAAATCCTGTGCATGTGCAGTGACTCTCATTCGGGACTAAGAATATAAGTCCCGACATGAGAAACAATGTGCACATGCAGAGTCTTCCTCGGGACCGGTATCTGCGGGCAGACGCGTCTCCCGGTCAGGTCAGTTTAAACCATTTTCCTTTCTTTTTTTTTTACTTGTTTTTTCTTTTTAAAAAAATGTAATATTTTTTTTTTTTTTGGGACAAATCTTATATTGACATATATTCCAGCGTTCTCCCCATATATACCCCTCTTTTCCTCCCCCTAATAACAGCTATTAGGGGGGAAAAAAAGGTGGTTATATGGGGAGATCGCTGGAATATTAGCACTAATGACAGCCTGAGCTGCCGTTAGTTTAGCCCTCAGAGCGTAGTGTAAAACTCCATTCCGAGGGTTAATAAATATAACGAAGCGCCGGCCTGCTCTAAAGAGAATGGGCCGGCAGAGAGACCTGATGTTGACATGGATCGCCATGGAAACTGCTGTCCATTGTGAATAAGAAAATCTTTTTTTCATGCGATAATGCCCTATTTCACATTAAAATGATCCTTGAGAATAGCCATCAATGTTACATGATTCTGGACCTGATCCTGAACGAATTAATCCCTCTGATTCACGTACGCTATGCATGTACGTGAGCTCTGAATAGCAGTTAGCCCAGATTCAGCCTCCACAAGGGGCACTGGTCCACCCTCACATGCTAACGAGATACGCATAGTGGGTGTGATCAGGCATGTAAATCGTACAAACAGGGTTGCCGACTTTTGCCAGGAGATCCCGAAGGGAAGCTAGCGATGCATGCAGATCGCGTCATTAAGCCCCGCCCCCCTGAAAAATACTTACCTGTTTTTAGGTGAAATAGGGATCTTGCTAGACAGGGGGGCAGGACTTGAGGCCGTTGTTACCATGAAACCACGGGCCTCAAGTCACTTGCGGGAGATTTGCAGGCTCTCCCGGGATACCAGGAGAACTGCTCGAATTTCGGGAGTCTCCCGGACATTCCGGGAGAGTCAGCAACCCTGCGTAGAAAGCTTGGGGAGGGGTCAAGGGCCCGGATCCACCATTAACACCAGGAGAAAGAGAGCAAGGGGTGTGTCCTGTTATTCTGCATGCAGTGTTTTGGATTATGAATTCCACAGGTTAGCCTGCATTGCGGAGGCTACGTACGGAATTTGCTAGTGAGTCTGGTTCAGGCCCTCTCTTCTGTTTTAATACCAATGATATACACTGTGCATTTATGTAATGGGGCTCATTTACATGCATAGGTTATGTATTTGGCAAAATCATTGGTAGGTTGGGAAAACAAAAAAGTGAGCAGGGATAGCACATCATTATCATCAGTCATAGTAATGACTAATACACGACGGACATGCTAATAAACTCAATAAAAGACATGGGGCCAGATTTACTAAGATGCGGGTTTGGAAAAGTGGAGATGTTGCCCATAGCAACAAATCAGATTTTAGCTCTCACTTTTCTATTACATACTAGAGAATGTCAGCTAGAATCTGGTTGCTATGGGCAACATCTCCACTTTTCCAAACTCGCAGCTTAGTAAATCTGGCCAATAGTGTTATCAAAGTATTCATGTATGCAATGAAGTGAAAATTTGCTTGCAAGAGAAGTGTACAGACAGCATCCTAGTGACCATTACACAATTCAGACAACATCCTTGTGCACATTAGCCAAGACAGGCAGCATCCTAGTGACTGCAACTCTATACAGACAGCATCCTTGGGACAAGACCACAATACAGATGACATCCTAAGGACCGCCACTCAATTCAGACAAGATCCTAGTGACTAAAACACAATACAGATATTATCATAGTTACCGTTACCCAATATAGACAGCATGCTAGTTACCAGAACATAATACATACAGTACACACATACTTAGTAACACCCAATACAGGCTGCAGTGGCGTAGCTACAGGGGTCGCGGCGGTCGCACTTGTGACCGGGCCCCTGAGCTAGGGGGGCCCAGCACAGGCCCCCCTCCCTGCCACTCACCAATAGTGCCACGCTCATTCTGAGTTCAGCAAGCAGTGTGCCGCCCACCGCTGTGTGAATCAGACCGGAAGCTGTCACCCTGCAGCGCACCAGCCTGTCACTCGCCTGTCTTCAGTGGACCTGATCATACAGGCTATTTGAGGTGGAGATCAGTATGGTACCAGTATGGTACTGACAGTATTATTAATTATTAAGTATTATTAAGTCCTATTATTACCATTATGTATGTTATGGAGTAAACAGATTGAAATTTTATTTTTTTTGTAGGTGGGGGGGGCAAGCTGACCTCTTGCACCTGGGCCCATGAACCTTTAGCTACGCCCCTGACAGGCAGCATGCTAGTGACAAAAACACAATACAGCATTCTAGAGACCATCTCCTACCACAGGCAGCATCCTAATGACTGAAACATGATACAGGCAGCATCCTAGTGATCATCATCTTATACAGGCAGCATCCTACTGACCAAAAACAATGCAGACATCATCCTAGTGACCACCTCCCAAAACAGACATTATTTTCTTGACTGAAGCACAATACATACTGCACCCTCGATGCCAAAACGCAATACAGACAACATTCTAGCAATGAATACACTATAAAGACAGCATCCTAGTAACCCCCGCACATTACAGACAGAATCCTAGTGAAAGCAACTCAATACAGACAGTATGGAAAAATGGAATGTATTTATTCACTAAAAGTGTGCAAAACCAAATAAATAAATATACGTACAGTATATATTTTTTTTTATATTCATTTTAGTTAATGAGAGCCAAGAGAACACGGAATTACAATGTAATATCTTTGTGTGTGTGTCTGTGTATAAGTATACAAAACATGGAAGAATGGTGCCAAAACAAAATGATATCCCCCCAACCTAAAAATATTCAGACGTCCTTGCATACAGAGGAGAGACTTTTGCTTATAAACAGCTTTATTTTTACAGTGTAATTAAGGGGGTTGAGTTAGGAAAAGTCACATCTCCACTGAAACCCCTGCAGTGCAACACAGTTTTTGCAGATCTTCTAATGTTTCCCTGTTGCTCCTACTCCTGCGAGTCAGTCTGGTTAGGGAGAAAAAAAATAAGATGATGGTCTGAGGATACAGGTGGATGGCGATTTGAATTAAAATGGAACGTGTCGAGGCAGACGCTGGCTCCACGAAAAACTGCGTCTTTCATAAGCCTTTGCAAGGAGCTCACAGACTCAATCTATTGTGAAAAATTGCTCATTCCTGACAGCATAATTATATTACTTTCAAAGAAGTGGATAATAAGAGATCTCGCTGGGCAGCCGTGCTTTCAGAACGCAGGTCTCGTTTCTAAGCAGTAATTAAAATCCCATGCGTGTTTGCGTGAAGGATGTAAAGAAAACAACATTTTGTTTATAAATATATACATAAGAGGATGCAGGTTACCAAACTAGCGGCACGGGCTCACACAAACAGGTGCTGTACATGTACGCCCATAGAGGATAAACAAAACACTATGTCTTCCATGCGGTTGCATTCCACTGTTAGAAAATCATATTTCTGAAATAGGGACATCCGAAAGTTCCTTTTTCGGATGTCCCTAATTCGAATACCCTCTGTTTAGAAAAAAAAATTCAGAATGGGTGAGTATGCCAATCGCATGGGTGATCCCATTCCTTTTTCACAAACGTCGCCACCGCTACTGCAGGACCTGCACCGCGGGAAAGGTGAGTAACCTCTCTAGGGTTAGGGACAGGCTGCAGGGAAGGGAGGGTTAGGGTCAGGCTGCAGGAGAAGGGAAAGTTAGGGTCAGGCTGCAGGGGAGGGAGAATTAGGGTCAGGCTGCACAGAAGGGAGAATTAGGGTCAGGCTGTGGGAAATGGTGGGTTAGGGTCAGGATTCCGGGAAGGGAGGGTTAGGGTCAGGCTGCGGCGGAAGGGAGGGTTAGGGTAAGGGAGAGTGAGGGTTAGGGTTAGGGTCAGGCTGTGGGGAAGGGAGGGTTAGGGACAGGCTGTGGGGAAGGGAGTGTTAGGGTTAGCCTGTGGGTAAGGGGGGTTAGGGTAAGGATTAGGGAGGGGGTTGGGGTTAAAATCCTCACTTACCTTTCGGAGCACCATGAGGGCGGGGGGGAGGGTTAGGGTCAGGCTGCGGGGAAGGGAGAGTTAGGGTCAGGCTGCAGGGAAGGGAGGGTTAGGGTAAGGGAAGGGGAGGGTTAGGGTTAGAATTAGGGAAAGGGTTGGGGTAGTCATAAAGGTAGACATGAAGAGCCTGCTCATGCCTGTCTCTGTTTCTAAAAGCAGCCCATCAGAGCGGGGACAGCAACTGCACATCTAGGGTATTCTGTGCCTTTAAGTCTTGCTAATAAATATTGATGAATGTCACCGTGTTGTTGCCGCTCTGAAGTAAGGCTGACAGAACCTAAAACATCATTACACTTGTGTGGACAGAATAGCTTTTTTTAAATTCAATTACCTTCACTTATCTTCTTCTTCTCCGAGCAGACAACATTATTGGTTGTACAGCTGTCAAATATTTAGGAGGAACTAACACTTGTGGCGTTAATTAAATATGATTATTATTTATTAGTGTGATGAGCATTTTTCACGTGTCTGCAAAAGCAATGAATGTGAGTGTTTCCATGCATAAAGGAACCATTCAGAGCAATGAAAAAAATATTACACTGCAACTGAGCTAAGCTCCCAGCCTGTGGCTCTCCATCTGTAAAACTACGAGTCTCAGCATGCTTTTACTGCATAGGCATAGCAGATACCTGACAAAGCATGCTGGGAGTCGTAGTGTCACAACACCTGGAGAGCCACTAGTTCAGTTGCACAGTTTTGGTCCTGTGAGTTGCTGCTGCTTCTAAAGCTGACCATACACCATGGGTCCATCAGCTCAGTTGTGGTGCTCAGCATGGCCCCACTTGTAATGCAGACAAAACTGGCTCTGACTTGCAGTGTGTCCATGTGACACACATGTCTCAACTCAGCCTGATAACTACCTTTCACTCTCGCATCCAAGACTTCTCCCGGGCTGCCTCTGCATTGGAACAACCTCCAGTCCTTCAAATGCTCCCTCAAAACCCATTTCTTCAGATTAGCCTACCCTTCCTCCACCTAAGTTTACCTGCCCTCTCCATCTTCATCCCTGTGTCTCCTGTTTGTTTAGCACCTCCCACTTAGCATGTTAGCTCTTATAAGCTCCTCCCTCCTGGCATCATCCCTCTACCTTCTCCTCATTAATTCCCACCTTTTCTCTCTACTGTCTATCTCTCTACTTATTCATCTGCTCCTACACACATATCCAGCATCTTTATCTTCCATACATATTGTTCTGCTATTTTTGTACTGTATTTTATTTTTGCATTGTACTTGTATTGTATTCCTTATTTTATGATTTTATACCCTTTGTTAATTTATTGTATATCTAACAATTGGCTCAGTATGTACCATGTGGCGCCTTATAAATAAACATTATTATTAATAATAATAGTAATAATAATAGTTATAATAATAGTATTCTCTTCAAGTCAAGCAAAGGTAAGTATTGCGGGCCCCATCAGCTCCAGGCCCGGAACAATAGTCCCGGCTGTGACGGTCCTATATGTGTTACATCATTTCTACATAAAGTAATGTTATTTTCATTAAGCCTGACCCTAAAACTCTCTTCCCCACAGCCTAACCCTAAGACTCCCCTCCCAGCAGCCTGACCCTAAGACTCTCCCCCCCACAGTCTGACCCTAAGACTCCCCTCCCCGCAGCCTGACCCTAAGACTCCCCTCCCCGCAGCCTAACCCTAATACTCCCCTCCCCGCAGTCTAAGCCTAAGACTCCCCTCCCCGCAGCCTAACCCTAATACTCCCCTCCCCGCAGTCTAAGCCTAAGACTCCCCTCCCCGCAGCCTAACCCTAATGCTCCCATAGCCTTCCCTGTAATACTCACCAGTCCGGTCCGCTGTGATGCAGTGGGTCTGCGGTGGCAGTTTCTGCATTAATGAATGGCTTAGTATGTCACTAACTAAATTCATCATACCCATTCATTAGTGAACGTTTCTAATTAGTAATAATTTCAATATAGAGACAGTCAAAAATCAGCTTTCAGCTGCCTGTATTTCGTAAATGGAACTTATGTTACACAAAATGCATCCCCGGTTCTATACACAGAGATTTTCCTCCCACCATCAGGAGAATTATTACCCTCTCTGTAGCGCGGCCGGCTCGTGTAAGCTCTGGGGGCAGAAGTAAACTAATTAAGAGTCAGGCAGATTTGTAAATGGTGTCAGGTTGCTCCACAAACAGAGTATTAAACCTCTTTCCTCGCTGTAATGGGGTGTAGAGTATTTATAGCACCCGGCCGGGGGAATGTCACTCACATTAGAAGATCTCTGAATAGCAGGGATAAAATTAGTCAGCGACTCCCATGCAAGGAAGCCAGTGATTTGTTTTCATTACACTGGCTTCTCTGCAAGGAGGAGAAGGTGTCTGGGTTACTGCATTAGATGCGCCATAACTCAGACGCTGGTTCCCCCCTGTGTGCTTTAAAGGGAATAACTGCAAAATACCTATCACAGGGATGCTGACTTTTAAAGGCTTTCCTCTGGGAGATCCTGGAGGAAAGCATAGATGCATGCGGGGGCGGGGCTTAACAGCGCAATTTATGCAAATTGCATCATTAAGCCACGCCCCTGGCAATCATTTATCCCTTTTGGGGTTTCATATGGATGGGGGTGGGGCTTGATGATGCGATTTGCGTCATTAAGTCCCTCCCTGTCTCTAGCAACACTAGTACACTAGTGTTGCCTGGCAGGGGGGCAGGACTTGATGCCGTGGTTTTATGGAAACCACGAGCCTCAAGTCCCTTGCGGTAGATTTGCCGGCTCTCCTGGGATACCGGGAGAACTGTCTGAATTTCGGGAGTCTCCCGGACATTCCGGGAGAGTCAGCAACTATGACCTATCAGCAAATACATATCTATTATCCCCATAATCTCTTGCGCTTGGTTAATTGGATATGAATTATGGACCAGGAACCTGAACCAGACTTGAGAGCAACTTCCACATGCACGAACGCACGCCCCTCCTACGCATATAACGCTCTGAAGTATGGAAGCGCCATACTGTGCAATTTAAACGCCACCCCACCCACATTGCGTATATCTCCCCGCGCATATGGATAGTTGAAACACCCTGATGTACAGGGTGAACATATGAAATTCTGCTCGCAAACGCCGACTTACGCCTCAAGTAGGTCAGCTGACGCTTTTAAGTCTGGAAAAGGTTCCGGATTCTGGGTTCCGAAAAAAAAAAGTTTTCCAATTTGCATTGTAAAAATGGGCGCTTTTTGTGACTGCGCATGCGAATGTGCTGCGATTTCTGTACAGATCTGGATCCACAAGATTTAGATATCAGTAGTTTTCTAGTACTAGTTTTCCTACGGCAAGGTTGGGTTTGAGTGCTATTTGGGAAGGATGCCAAGCGTACGGTATTGGCATGCGCATCGCCCTACCCAGGTTTCAGATCGGGAATCTTAAGGTTAGGGTCACCCAATGGAACGCTGTGAGAGAAAGGGGAGTGGCCTCCCAGTGCTTACATGCAAAGCGGGAACTTTGACGTAACATGATTGGTAGTCTAGATCCTGGTCTCTGACTCCATAATTATACAGAGGCATGTATTAACGTAATGAAAACTCATACTGATAATTATGGTGTTAGAGAGATGGGGTCAATCCATCCAGAAGGTGGATATATCACACACTGACCAGAGTTTCTCTGAAAGCCAGCCAATCAGCTGCACAAGCCTCTGCAGCCAATCCCTGCCAAGACTGACAGGAGGTCTGTGCAGCCAATCAGATGCAAGGGCCTGCTGTCAATCTCAGCAGCCCCTCCCTATACAACCAGGATTATCAGTGCCAGCAGGAGAGGTGAGAGGCGCAAGGGTATGGGGCTCTGGTCCGAATGGCCGATTTTCAAATCGTCCATTCCTCCCCAGCCAGTTCGCGAACTGGCTGGGACTTCGATTGCATGTGTCTTGAGGAGGCATTGCAATCGACTCACGGAGAACCGAGCTTTCGGTGCTCCTAAAAGTGTAAAAAAAAATCCCCCCACTCCTTCCCCTAATTTTTACCCTAACCCTACCCTGTTACTACCCTAACCCTGGAAGCCTGACCCTAACCCTCCCTTACTTGCAGCCTGACCCTAACCCTCCCTCCCCTGCAGCCTGACCCTAACCCTCCCTCCCCTACAGCCTGACCCTAACTCTCCCTACCCTGCAGCCTGACCCTAACCCACCCCTGCAGCCTGACCCTAACCCTCCCTCCCCTACAGCCTGATCCTAACCCTCCTTCCCCTGCAGCCTGACCCTAAACCTCCCTCCCCTACAGCCTGACCCTAACTCCGCAGAAAGAGTTGACTTACCTGTCTCGGCATACTCACCCATTCATAAAAAAAAAATTCAAAAAGTGTAAGTATCGGAAAAATGGACATTCGAAAAGTAACTTTCAAATATCCCTTTTTCGAAATCCAGACTTTCTAACCGGAGATTGCAACCACCCCAGCTCAACACATGCCTCGGTATTGTAGATAACATCATTGCATCTTTATTTTTAAATCTGCAGCGTCTCAGCTTTCCAAACTAATCAACGAAGTAATGGTTCTTCTAGTAGAATGACAGACGGAAAATAACAGTGGTAACAAAGTTTGCTGTTTACAGACGGCGTTTGCATGAGCTCATTCCGGGATCTTTCCTACCTAATATTTTCACGCTATCTCCTGCGGCTTCCCGTATACATCTGTGCTTCCAAATTGCTCTAGCAAAAAAAAAAAAATCTCGTCTTCTGCTCTTTGAATATTCAACCGAATGAAAACTAATTCTTCGGAGCTGCTTCGCTACAGCTTGTTTGCTTATTTATTGAGCTTTAAGCTTTAAATAATAGCATTGCAGCTGCTTGCCGCAGAGATGCTATAAAGTGACTCACACAATACCTATGTACCCAAAATTACAAATGAGAGTAACATTGGTTCTTGTGTGGGAGAGATTCAGAGCGATGGAACGTGAACATCCCCCGTGAATCAAAAACAGCCAGAATGATGGTGTGCAGCCACAACAGCTAAGATGCATAATAATAGAATAGAAAGTTTGCTTTGATCAATAGTTAATGAATGGGGGGGGGGCGACTAAATCCTGTGTGAAAGAGGACTCGGGAAAAGGTTAATCCTTGCCGCTAGCAACAAAGTCTATCACTGATCATTACACCTCATATCTGCTCATCAATTATCAATGATGTTTTGCAGAAGCAAGGATACAGAATGCCGCTATTAGGCAAAACTACGTTTTAATTTTAGTTGTGCTTCTAAATATTTTCTTAAGGATACAGAGGAAGCAAATCCAAGCAGGTTACAGGTATCGGGACTTGAAGCTCCAGGTTGGGGCAAGCATGCATTTGTTATGGTTGCCAACTTTTGCAAATGAATATCAGGGGAGATTGTGACAACACTAGTAAGGGGTGTGTCCTGTACTGCCAAAGGGGTGTGTCATGTGAATAGCTCCACCCATGGGTGTGTCTAGTGCTGCCAGGAAATATGATCAATAACAATCAATATTTATTGATTGTTAAATTGTCAGTGAATAAATACTTTCAGTATTATTGTGGAGACTGTAAATAGGATCCGCTGATTTCTTCATGTTTACAGGAAAGATAAAAGTAAGAGACACTGCAGCTGATTAACAAGAGACCAAAGTGTGTTTTTCATTTGTGTCTCCAATATTGAAGTCATGTTATCTTAGATTACTGCCAGTCTATGATTACATGTTAAACTCTGTCACAACCCTGACCTTAACTGAGGCCTTGTGACTTATTTGGGACACAAGAGGTTAATCAAAACAACCAACAACCACCGAAATGCTGGTTACAGCATGTAAACAAACCCATGTGGGAGCGACGCTGCAGCCGCTGTCTGGCACGCGCTCCCGTCTCCTCACGCCATAGGCTGTCTGTGCAGTCAGGGACCTCCCCTCCTAGCGCTGTCGGTGTGCTAGCCTATCAGAGGCTAGAAGCCTCTATTTAATCTCAGTCTGCCCTCCGGCCAGCGCCGGTTATAGTATCTGTTTCAGTGCTGTGATCTGCTTCCCTTTTGGGTGCCTAGTGCCTTGCTGCCTGGTGTATTTGATTTCTGGTTGCCCTCTATCCTGCCTTGTTCCAGCCTTCATTCTCCTTATTGTTTCCAGCCCTGGTTCTCCCTCCTTATTGTACCTACCTACCCTTCACTCCTATATCTTGCCTGGAGTGTCTGTTCATGTTACCTCTTCGGAGGTCCCGCTGTATGTTTGTGCGTGTGCAAGCCTTTAGTCTGTCCCGTCCCGTGACCTACCTTCCGTCCGCTGTGCTTGGTTACGTGTTTCTTGTAGTCTGTCGCAGGTCGGTTCCTTCCGGCCTGGTCTGATCCCTGCTTTCCTGAACTTGCCTTTCTCCTCTTTTTGGTACTCCAGTTCAACGGGGCACGACCTGTTGTTGGGGCAAAGCCAAGTCCATCTCCACCATCAGGGGCTCTGGTGAAGACCACCTGATAGCAAAGCTTCCGAGCCCCGGCAGCCGACTTTTCTCTCTTGTGGCCACCTCGGTTCTCATCCCAGGTAATCCCGGGGTGCCACGATATTACCTCTTCTCTCCTGCGGCCACTTCGGTTCTTGTGCCAGGTAATTCCGGTGTGCCGTAACACCGGCACATTGCTCTCCTCAAGGGGAAGTGATGTAGCCCGGTGCCAGGCTAGAGAGCCGGCGTCAGGCTGGAGAGGAAGCGCAGAAACAGCAGTGAACAGATGAAAAGAGGAACCTTTCCCACTTCTCATAAGTAAAAAAAAGGGGTGTGGTTCCCTGCTATTGAAATATCGAAAGCTCGATGAGGCGTAGCAATCGATCCCCGGAGCACCGAACACGGTGCTTCGATAGGTAAGAGTGAAAACTAACTCAACCCTTCCCCTAATTCTAACCCTAACCCTCCCTTTCCATTACCCTAACCCTCCCTTCCTCGCAGCCTGACCCTAACTCTCCCTTCTCTATAGCCTAACCCTAACACCCCACTCCCCACAGCCTGACCCTAACCCTCCCCTTCTATGGCCCTAACCCTCTTTTCCTAAGAGCCTAACCTTAACCCATAGTTGCCGACTCTCCCTGAATATCAGGGAGACTCCCTGAAGTGTTTGCTAATCTCCCTGATTCTAATTTCATCCATTGAGGTCTATGGAGATGACCAATTTCATGGAGGCCAAGATGTAATGAAAGAATCTTGTTAATCAGCTGCAGCGTCACTTTTAGCTTTTCTATAAAGATAGTAATGAAAGTATTCACTGACAAATTAATAATCATTAAATACTGACATTTTTATTGTAAAATAGTTTTCCTGGCAGTGCTAGATACATCTATGGGTGGAGCTATTCACAGGACACACCTCTTTGATGCTACAGGACACACCCCTTTGGTGCAACACCCATGCTCTCACAATCTCCCTGATATTCATTTGCAAAAGTAGGCAACCATGCCTTAACCCCCCCCACACACACACACACACACACCTCTCCGGAGCTGTCAGTGGTGAGTCCTGTGAAAATTAATGGATGAGTATGCCGATCGAAACAGGCACCCATTCATAAAAAAGGAACTTTCAGCTGTCTCTATATCTAAAAGCAGCCAATCGCAGCGGGAACTGCATCCAGTAAAACAGACAGGCACAGGAGCAGCCATTTTCAGACAATTAGAAAAGGGGGCGGGCTTTTCTCTCTTCTATGGAAATATCAGACACTAGAGTGACTGATATTTACATAGATGGGGATACTCGGAGCCGTCTGCGCTACAGTGTGGGCCCGTAGCACTTACTGAAGGTGCACACTTATAGTTATGCTGATGAGGCCGCATGTTTTATTTGATTTAGCAGCACAGAAGTCTCTTGCAAAGAGGGTTAATGTTGGCATCTTCATATTCAGGAAATTCACTTCGTGGAGATTTAATGGCGGTT